>CAUYRH010016894.1:0-17753 GCA_963574655.1 Perodicticus potto | reverse complement strand
TCACGCTGTCTCCCTCTGTCCCCAAGGGGAAGTTCCTGGGTAGATCCCGCCTGCCAGAGATGCCTGAAGTCCTCTCTCCCCAGTCTCACCGTGCCCAGCCGCAAGGAAGCTGTTACTCGGCTGCCATCTTGCTCCGCCCTCAAGATGGGTAATTATGATACACAGTCTATGAGATGAATATCCCAAACCATGCTGTTTTGGTTACAAGGATCTATTTACCCAGGCTACAAGCTCATATAAACCAGGACAGGCTCAAACAAAGTCTCTAAAGACCAAATTAATCTACTTCACTTGACAAAACATTCAAGACTGCTGAACAGTCTGGCTGTTTGTGGGACTAGCTGAGCATTAGTTATAGTTCAAAATCAAGATCCCAGTTAGAACAAGACATGATGGGGCCGGAAGGGTAAAGGGCCCTTCTCACTCATAGTAATTCTTTGTAATTAATTTCTGTAATGCCCTAAGGCGAGAGCTTTTCATTAGAGTACCATCTTCACTGGGGTTTCCAATGGGCTAGGACATCTCTCTGTTCCCTTTGAAGCATAAAGTGGAACAGCTTACAAAGAGCGCTCTGATCCCTCATCCTGGACCATTACAAACATCCACAGCTGAGCACTCTTTTTTAAAAAACAGAGTAAACTTCAATTAGACACCCGCACACTCACTGGTCTATTTTTAATGGCTTATAGCTTTAACTTAATTGGTTTGCTTGCTGATTCCATCCAAAAGTCCCCTGTCAATAGAGGTGTGTTCACAGAAGGGCTCTATTATTTTATAGCGCCAACACCAGATAAAACAGAGGCACTTAAAGACCGTCAGCTGGTGTAACATAAAGCTCAGTATTAAAGGCAAAACTCTGGTTTATGCAATATTACCACAGCTAAATTTAAATTTGCCAGCAAGGGCCAGGAGACGTGAACACATCACATTGGTAAGAGCACTGTCTACCCTGAACTCCCTGGGTTTTGAATGCATCACACGGCATTGCTGCTCTTCTGCTTGAAAGTAATCGCTAAAATGAAGAAAAGCAAAAGCAATCAGACAAGAAAACCAACTGCCAGCTATCCCATTGGGAACATGAGTTGCTGCTCCTGGCGTATTCTATTAGGTGCTTATTCCACAAGGGACACACAGCAAAATTCAAGAAAGCCTCCAGGAGCTCCGCATCGAGGCAATAATACTTGATGCTGGTAAAGTACAAGGTGGTGATTAAGAGGGCTGAGAGTTAGGGATCCACCTGCCAGATACCAGCTTCTCACCGGGTTCGTTGTCTCTACTAGGAGCCATATACCTAGTTCACTGGAAACTGTTGATCAACAGAAAGCTGACCTTGAGATCGCTGGTGGAGTCCTTGTAGAAGAGGATTCTAAGTCAATAGGGGCCCATGTTGTGCTAAAGATAATAGCAACACTGGCCCTCTATTACAGGGGTCCTCAAACTACAGCCAGTGGGCCACATGCGGCCCGCAAAGACATTTATCCGGCCCACAGGGTGTTTTTGCCGCAGCTGCCTGTCCTGCTTAGCAACCGACTCATCATGGGCCACAGTGCACACATGTGTAATATGCACCGCACTCTCTGACGCCCCTCCTTCTCTCTGTCTCTCCCAGCCAGGTGTTTTTGCTGTCCTGCTTAGCAGCCAACTCATCCTGGACCACCGTGCCCATGTGTGGAATGTGCATGCACTCTCCAACTCCCCTCCTTCTCTCTGTCTCTTGACTCCTCCCCTCAGTCTTGGGTGAGACTAAGACTCATGATCAGAGGAGTAACGAGCTTGCCTGTGCAGAGCCTGCTGCTGCCTGAGGACCGAGGTAAGAACAAGTTAGGATTTATTTTTTTTTTGACGTTAGGAGGTCTGTTTTTTTTTTTTTTTTTTAATTTTGCAGTTAGTAGGGCCTATTTTTGTGGTTAAGGGGGGGCCTTTTTTTTCTGAAGTTAGGAGGTCTTTTTTTTGCAGATAGGAGGCGCCTTTTTTTTCATTTTAAATATTATATTTGCATTTGTTCCCCCTTTTTTTTTTGCAGTTTTTGGTGGGGGCTGGATTTGAACCCACCACCTCCAGTATATGGGGCCGGTGCCCTACTCCTTTGAGCCACAGGTGCTGCCCCGTTTTGTTTTTTTACTTCAAAATAAGATATGTGCAGTATGCATAGGAATTTGTTCATAGTTTTTTTTTTTTTAAACTATAGTCCAGCCCTCAAATGGTCTGAGGGACAGTGAATTGGCCCCCTGTTTAAAAAGTTTGAGGACCCCTGCTCTATTAAGTGCTTACTGGATGCCGAGCACTGTGCAATTCCCTCTACACACAATATTGCATGAACACCCCCCCCATTAACCTCCCTGCACTCCTTTCTTCTCTTCTCAGCACTAACCACTGCCTAATGATCTTACGTGTATGTTTTATTTTCTTACTATCTTCCCAACTACAACACAAGCTCCATGACAGCAGAGACTCCGTCTTTATTAGCCTTGATGGATCTTCAGGTGCTAGAACAGTAATGAGCACACAGTAAGCCCCCGATTATGTATTGGTGAATAAATGGTGAAACCTGACGGCAAGCCTATGTGAGGTATCATTACTGCCATTTTATAGATGGGGAAACTGAGGCCTAGAGAGAAAATGGATTTGCCAAGGCCTCAAAGACAATAATTGGTGGAGCTAGAACATAAACATGGGTTCGACAATTTCCAAAGACCGACTACACCACTCCACTTTGGAGTCACAGGCTGGCTCTGGCTCTTCCTAGAGGGCAAATCTTTCCAAGTTCAGTGACTCCCCTCTGGCAGCCTGATATCTGTCTTGGTGTCAGTGTATACCATTGCAAAGCGCTATAAGCCAGGCTCACTTCGGAGAGCTGGTTCTCCAGCACACTTCTGGGCACAACAATCCCTCCTGATCCTTGGTTTTAGTCACCCACAGTCATCCACATTCTAAAAACATTAAATGAAAAATGCCAGAAATAAACAACTCATATTTCTTTTCTTAGGGCTTCATAATTTTCTCTATAGAGGTTAGATATATTCTTAGGTATTTCATTTTCTTTGAAGCTATTGTGAAGGGGACTGTGTCCTTAATTAGCTTCTCATCTTGGCTGTTATTGGTGTATACAAAGGCTACTGACTTGTGGACACTAACTTTATATCCTGAAACATTACTGTATTTTTTTATCACTTCCAGATGTCTTGTGGTTGAGTCTTTGGGGTTCTCTAAGTATAAGATCATATCGTCAGCAAAAAAGGGAGAGTTTGACCTCCTTTGCTCCCATTTGGATGCCCTTTATTTCCTTCTCTTCCCTGGTTGCAGTGACTAGAACTTCTAGTACTATGTTGAATAGTAGTGGCGATAGAGGACAACCTCGTCTGGTTCACAGCTCAATTTACAATAACCAAAATGTGGAAATAGCCTAAATGCCCACCAAATAAGGAATGGATTATTAACTAGCTGTGGTATATGTATACCATATACTACTATTCAGCCATTTAAAAAGATGGAGACAATAGCCAAAAAGGCTGGACAACTGCTGAGGAGACACCTGTGCCTTGGTGTCTCCTTCACTTTACACTTGGGACTAAATGTGGAACCCCCATTTCCTATGCCTATGTCAGTTTCTTGTGAATTTCCTAGGCCTGAATTCCATGGATGGACTGTGTCCATTCATTGATACACTCATTCACCTTGTCCCTGGCGGAAGGGACTGTATTCATTCGTTTCCTGGCCAAGGAACCCACACACCTATATATACCCTGAGACTAGAGGCCTAGAGGAGGAGACGGGGAAAGACTGGGAGAGGAACAGAGAGAGCTTCTCTCTCCCCATTTGAAATCTCTCCCTCTACCAGGAGCTTTGGTGTTTTCTGTATTCTTTTCTGTAAATCACTTCTGTCTTACCACGGATGGGTGTGTGTGGGGGGAAATAATGTAATGAAGAATAATAAAATACATGTATTTTTTTAAAAAAAAAAAGAAATTTAGCTTGAAATATTTGGAAAAGTTTGTTCTATCGTGAGATGGTGTTAGAAAGTGGGCAGGGAGGAAGAACAAAATTTTCACTTGTTGTGGCTTCAATTTCTGAGCCCCAAACATAATACATTGACATGCTGACCTGGAGAAGAGGCTCAAGGTATTTGTGACCTCCACTGCTCCTTCCTGTACCTCTGTCCTCTCTGTCTTTGCCAAATCACAAGGTGAATGTGTTCTCTGAAGTTCTTTTATCTCCTAAAGTCTGAGCCCACTAAAGAAGCAAATAATTAATATCTATTTCCTTCCCTGCATTTCATTGACTGAATTCATATTACAAAAAGAAAGTTTGAGATCTGTCAACACACCTGGGCATACCTTTGTCTCAAACCATTGTCTGCTCTGTAAGCCCAGCAGTTTTATCCAGGCCACTGTGTGTTCTTTGAGCCCAGTGAGTTTACTAAAACTCATATTCAGTCTACTAAAATCTTCCACCTTTCCCCATTCTCTTTCCCCAAGGAGGAAAGGAATATAACCATCTGTATCCCACTGGATTGTGTAGTAATCACTTTGTGATTTTTTTCCTCATGCATGCTGGGACATTTGTATGCCATTTCTCCTATTAATCTGCCTTTCAGGAGATATTGAGGCCAGGGAGAGTCTCCAGGTTCTTGGGAACATGTGACTACTCAGAAGTGCGGCAACCAAAGGATTCCAGGGTGGGGGGGGGCGGGGCAGGAACTATCCGATTGTAAACTGGAAACCATCCAGTTTACAACAAGTATTTATTTAGATTCAAACGAAGAATTATAAGAGAAAAGGTTACCAAAAGCTCTGTATAGCAGGATATGCAGGATGTGCAGGAAGTGAGGGTGTGACTGTTTTCCTCTGTTGATGTATCTGGTATGGGAAAGGCCTGGTTTGACCCCTGCTGGTTATTGGTCTGACTAGTACCTACCTTAGCTCTTTCGGCTTAGCTAAATGATTAATTTGTTATGCATATGGTTGCAACAGTTGCTGCTAACACACATGCCCTATTTTTCACTGTGCACATGGCTGAAACTTTTGCTGCTTCGCTGGACTTCCTGTCCCCTATGCATCTCCTCAGATGTCCTTGTTACACGTTCCCTACACATGTGATTTACCACTCATGATGTTTTAATTTATCTCAGTCACAGTAACATAGAAAGGAAATAAGTACAAGGATAAACATAATGAGAAGTGCACCATTACGCATAATAAAAATTGCAATGATTACACATGTCTTAACAAACAGTGATTAGCATTAAGAGAAACAGCAAATATCATTTTTAAAAGAACAACCTCATTTTGTTCTCCCACAAGTTGATTATTCAGTGAACCCTCAGAGGGTTCACACTCCACAGTATGATACTCCATTCTACAACCCTTCATGGAGCATGCTCCAAACTGGTGGTAAAGGTGAAGATTGATATTTATGGGTGGAGTTTTATGAGTTCAGTCTGATGACAGAATCAAAGCTGTTCACCTCCTCATTTAAATAATTATTTTTGCTGTAAAATGCCATGAAGATGACTGAAGAAGTGAAGAACTCCTCAGCTTAACTTAGCTTTGAAGATTATTGAATTCTCTGACATATATGTATACATATAGAAAGAATGGGTATCCTTGATATGAAAATAAATTATGTTCCCACTTACTACAGTGCTTTTTCTAAGCTATAAAATACTCCTCACCATCACTTCCATGGTTATTTCTTCTTATCTACTTCCCTTACCAGGTCCTGCAGCAGAAACAAAACTTCTAAATCTGATTAGTAACAACTTGAAAATGAGTAGAATCTTTCTATACCAGTAACCAGTGTAAAATTCCAGAGATAAAGACCACCTCTGGCTGGGAGAATCTACTCAGACACATTGTTCCTGGGGCACAGTGATGCAGTAGGATATACCAAGACTCAACAAGAAGATCTGGAGTTGAAGAGGATCAAGACGGGGGTAAGGGCTGGGGTATAGGCAGAAGTCCATTAGCATGTCTCCCATGTATACACACACACTCATATATATATTTTTCTCTCTCTTTTTTTTGCCTATTTCCCCAATTTTTTCTTAGATTTTTTTGTTGTTATTGTTGCTATTGTTGAATCTTGTTTTGTTTAGTTTGATTTGGATGTATTTTTATTTTTTATTTTTTACTTTCTTCAATAGCAAAACTCCTCCATTTTGTTTATAAATTTATCCCCCATTTTATTCATTATTTCTCTTCCTTTTTCTCTCCTTTGTGAGAGGTTTTCCTACTTTCCCATCTTATTCACATAAATTCTCCTATGACACTTAAGATATCCCTATTGTTTTTCAATTATATAATTATATTTTTAATTTTCTTTAAGTATTTGTATTATTGGTCTTTTCTCTGAGGAATGGGGATTGAAGCATTGGTCTGACTCATGGAAGCTCTGTGCTTGTAGTCTAGGGTGTCCTTCTACCTTTGGGCTTTGATAAAACAGTATTGGTGGGTCCCGACCACAACATACTGCTGAGTTTTTTCTTTATTTGCCTGAGGAAGGGTCTTATTTTTGCCTAGGCTGGTAAGGAGATCCTGAACTCAAGGGACTCACCCAGTCCAGCTACTGGAAGTCCTCAAGTTGAGGGTGTGAGTTAAAGCACTGTGTTGAAGACCACAATTTCTCTTGTTGCTCCACTTCCCTCTTTTTGTCCCTCTTCTTTCCTTTTCTTTACCTCTTTCCTCTCACCCTCTTCTTTTTTTTCTGTATCTTTTTCTTTCCTTTATCCCTACTTATTTTTTATCCATCTCTTTCTTTAGGCCTTATAACTGAAGGCTACTTTAACACCTTAGAGACAAGTTAATTTAATGTGAAAGAAGCAGGGAGAAGAAAAAGTAGGGGGAGGAACTGACCAAGAAGAAAACACACATGAAGAACAACCAGAAGAAAAATTCTTGCAACAGACAAAAACCAGAACTGAGCAACCCCTCTAAAGGATCATTTGAGGTATCCACTGCAGAAGATTCCATCTATAAAGATTTAATATAAATGTCAGGAAGGAAATTTAAGATATGGATGGGAAAAATAAAAGGACTTGATGAGAAAGTGGAAAAACAGAACCAAAAAAATTGGTGAAAGATATGAAGAATATAGAAAAAAATATGGCAGAACTTAAGAAATTAAAGGAGTCAATTAGGGAACTTAAAGATTCAGTGCAAAGAATCAATATCAGATTAGACCATGGGGAAGAAAGAAACTCAACACTAGAGGATAAAGCTTCTGAGCTAACCCAGGTAGTTAAAAAGGTAGAAAAGAAGAGAGAGGAAGCAGAATATTCCCTCTGAGAATTATGGGACTTCATGAAGCATTCAAACATTTGAGTTATAGAGATCCCTGAAGGGGAAGAACATCTCAAAGGAATGGAAGCCCTACTGGAGGATATTATAAATGAAAACCTCCAAAGTTTCACTAAAGATTACAAAACATGCCTTTTATAGGAATATCAAACCCTGTGCATCTCAACAGGAATAAAGCATCACCAAGACACTCTGTATGAACCTGTCAAAAATAAAGAAGAAAGAGAAACTTCTGCAAGCAACAAGGACTTAGCATCAATTGCCTTATGGAGGTAGATAAATCAGAGTGATAACAGACTTTTCAGTTGAAATATTCCAAGCCTGAAGAGAATGGTCAGTTGCTTTTAATCTTCTTAAACAATTTTCAGTCCTGATTTTTATATCCTGTAAAAATAAGCTTCAAAATTGCTAGAGAAAACAAATCTTTTCCTGACATGCCAATGTTGTGGAAATTTACCAAAATTTCCACACTTTCTTGTGTCCTAGGATATAAGAAATAAGAACAACTCTATAGTAAGTACTTAGATCTATTCTTCACATTGAACGTCACAATGGACCATTAACAATTAAACATTCACAAACTAAATGACAAAACCTAGCGTCCACAATGGCACGAAGGATAAAACTAAGCAAAGGACCTTTTCAAAATAAGATGACTAGAACTCCACCACACTTATCAATTCTGTCAATAATGTAAATGGCTTGAGTTCCCCCCTGAAGAGGCACAGGTTGGCTGATTGGATAAAAAAGAATAAGCCATCTATTAGCTGTCTCTAGGAAACACACCTAGCCACAAAGGGTAGCAAGACTCAGGGTGAAGCATTGGAAAACAATATTTCAGACAAATGGAAATCAGAAGAAAGGAGGTGTGACAATCTTAGTTTTTGATACCATTGAAAAAGAAAGATAAAGTCACTTCATACTGGTTGGTCAAGGGATCAAAACATGAGGACTTCTCAATTCTAAATATTTATGCACCCATACTTACCAGCAGGGGAGATACCATTATCACAAAGGTGGTTTTCCCAGGGCCAGGCTTATCCATTGCATTCTGGATGTGATGACCCCTGCGATTTCTCCAAATGTGGGAAACTCAACTGCATAATTTGTGGTGGTGGGAGATTGCTTCCATGCTTTCCCCTTTAAAAAAAAAATGCACCCAACATAAATACTCTGAGATGTATAAAATAGACTTTAAATGGTCTGAGCCATATGATATTCCATAACACCATAACAGCTAGGTCCTTTAACACCTCTCTGGAAAAACTGGACAGATCCTCTAAACAGAAACTAAACTATGATACAAATGATTTAAATTTAACCCCAGGAAAAAGAGTATATCAACAGAACACACCATTCTAAAGATGAGAAATAAGTGTTCTTCTCCTTAGCCCATGAAACATTCTCTAAATTAGACCAGATCCTAGGACACAAATCCAACCTCAAAAAAACAAAAATGATAGAATTGAAATTATACTATGTATCTTCTTAGACCACAAGGCAATAAAGTTGGAACCAAACTCCAAAACCATTTTTCATCCCCACACAAAGGCACGGAATTAAGTGATTTTATGTTGAGGGACAGTTGTATAAAGAAAGAGATATAAAAGAAGGAAATTATTAATTCCTCATACATGGCAACTATGAAGCTACAAGTTACCAAAACCTGTGGGACAATGCAAAAACAGTCCTAAGAGGGAAATTTATTGCATTAGATTCCTATATAAAAAAAGAAAAAAAAAGAAAGAAAAAAGCACATCAACAACATAATGAATCATTCTGAATCATTTTATGGAAATGGAGCAGTAATCCAATCTCAAACTTAGCAGAAGAAAATAATAAAAATTAAATCAGAAATAAATAAAATTGAAAACAAAAGAATCATTCATAAAATCAAAGAATCAAAAACTTAGTTCTTCAAAAATAAATTAAATGGGTAAACCTTTGGCCAAATTAACTAGAAACATAAAAGGAAAATCTCCAATGACCTTAATCAGAAACAAAAAATGGGAAATAACAACCAATACCACAGAGACATAGGAGATTATCTCTGACTACTCCAAGAAACATTATGCCCAGAAGTTTGACAATGTGAAGGAAATGGACCAAAACCTACAATCACACCATCTCCCTACACTTAAACAGGAAGAAATAGATCTCTGAACAGATCAATAACAAGCACTGAGATTGAAGAAAAAATCAAAAAGCTTCAAAAAAAAAAAAAAGCTCTAGACCAGATGGTATCACACTAGAATTCTGCCAAATCCTCAAATACAAACTTGTATCTAAACTGCAGAAACTATTCCAAAAAATTGAGAAGGAAAGAGCCTTTCCCAACACATTCTATGAAGCAAACATCACTCTGATACCAAGATCACGAAAGGACCCAAGTGAAAAGGAGACCTACAGACCAACATCACTAATAAAAATGGATGCCCAAGAACTCAATAAAATCTACTGGATACCAACCTCAACAACACCGTGGGTTCCCTCTCAGGGATGAAAAAAATGAAAATTTCAGGAAACAAAGAGAAAGTTTTAAGAGTCAAGCTGGGACAGGAGAGACCGTCTTTCTTTGTGAGGCCTAATACACATGCAGCGTCTTGTCCCAGGCTAACTTCATTTTTATTTCATACACCATTGTTTTAATCATAAATCTTATGAGGGAAAGGCAAATAATACTGATATGGTTTTTGCTATGCTTGCATTTTTCTAACTAAACTATTTCTTTAACTAACTACATTAATTGGATGGGTTTACTTTTTACTTTTATTGTTTTAAGGTATTTATGATCTTTAACACAAACAGAGTATGGAACATCAAAAACAGTCCACGAGCAGGATGTCAGAGAAGATGCCAATTAAGCTGGCACACAAATTATCAGAAGTGACAATACTCAAGAAGATTGCTGCTCAGACAGACAGACAGACACTTCTGGTCATACCAAGGTGACAGACGAAAAAAGATATTTTATCTCTTTATCTGGTCTAGAGAAAATCTTGCCATGTTTATCAAAGTTTAAACATTCTGCATAACTTTACAAATGCACTTCTTCTATAGCTGCACCCCTCTGGGAAAGTGTTACCTGCTTAGCAACCTCCATGCTGAGGAGTCACATTGTGGGAGCGGTGAAGTTTCAGCAAGCTGCCTTTTCAGTTTTAAAGGTGCTTGGCTTCCAGGGCATTTTGTGCTGGGCTCAGGATTTTTCATATCCACTTTTTTCTAGTTTCTGTTTTCCTTTGCCCATTTTCTGCAATCATTTTCTTAATTCAGTTCCTAGCCTTCTTATGCCTCATGCTTGTATATTGGTTTTTAAATTTATAAAATCATTATTATTAGCAATACAAGCATATCAAGACATGACTCTTCCCTTAAGTACTTCCACATCCTTGGCAAAAATTTTGGCAAATAGGTTATAGCTATACATTAAAAAGTCAATCAAGTAGGCTTCATCCCAAGGATACAAGGCTGGTTTAACATATGCAAATTCATAAATGTAATTCAGAATATTAATAGAAGCAAAAAAAAAAAAAGACCATGTAATCCTTTTGATATATTCAGAAAATGCAGCTGATAAAATTCAGCGTCATTTTCTATAAGAACACTTAGAAATATAGGCATATGGGGCACACATTTCTTGACTAGATTAAAGCCATCTACAAAAAACCAACTGCTAACATCATACTAAATGGTGTAATGGTGTAAAACCGAAAGCTTTTTCATTGAGAACTGAAACCAGACTAGGATGACCTCTATCACCACTACTATTCAACATAGTGCTGGAAGTTCTAGCCAATACCATGCTCATGACTGGGAAGAATCAACACTGCTAAAATGTCTATACTACCCAAAGCAATCTAAAGATTCAAAGCAATCTGCATGAAAATGCCAACATTACACTTTTGAGAACTGAAAAAAATAGTTATTAATTTTGAATGGAAATAGAAAAAAATCCATATTCCGAAGGTAATTGTTAGTATTAAAAACAAAACTGGAGGCATCACTCTACCAAAATTAGGTCATATTACAAATCTACAGTAATCAAAACAACATGGTATTTGCACAAAAAGTGACATAGACATACGGTACTGAAAAGAAAACAGAGATGAAATCAGCCTCTCATACCATCTGATCTTTGATATACCAAACAAAATCAGACAGTAGGGAAAAGAATCCGTATTCAATAAATGGTGCTGAGAGAACTGGATAACCACGTGTAAAAGACTGAAACTGGATCCACACTTTTCAACACTTATAAGAATTGACTCAAGATGAATAAAAAGTTTAAACCTAAGACATGAAATAATAAAATCCCTAGAAAATAGTATGGGGGAAACTCTTAAGAACGTTGGCATGGGGAAAGATTTTATGAAGACGACTTCCATGGCAATTGCAACAACAATAAACGTAAACAAATGAGACTTAATTTAACTGAAAAGTTATGCACAGCTAAGGACACAATAATAAAACAAAATAGACAACCTTCAGAATGGGAAAACATATTTGAATATTATACATCTGACAAAAGATTGATAACTAGAATCTACAGAGAATTCAAATTAATCAACAAAATAAGAACAAACAATCCTTTCTATCATTGTGAAGAAGACATGAACAGAACCTTCTGTGTCTAATAAACATATGAAAAAATGCTCATGGTCCTTAATCACCACAGAAATGCAAATCAAAACCACCCTGAGATGTCACCTAATTCCAGTGAGAGTAGCCCACATCACAAAGTCCCAAAGTTGCAGATGCTACAAAGTGGATGTGGAGAGAATCACTTTTGGAATGTTGTTGGAACTGCAGACTAATACAGCCTCTTTTGAAAGAAGTATGGAGTATCTTCAAAAAACTCTAATTAGAACACCCATTTGATTCTGCAACTCATTAGTAGGCATCTACCTAGAAAAAAAATAATTTTATTATAAGGACATTTACACTAGACTGTTTATTGTAGCTCAGTTTACAATTGCCAAGATGCAGAAGGAATCTAAATGGCCATTGATTTGGGAATGAATTAACATACTGTGGTATATGCAGTCACAGAAAAAGATGGAGACTTTATATCATTTGTATTAACCTGGATGGAATTGAAGCACATTCTTCTTAATAAAATGTCACATGAATGGAAAACCAAATATCCAATGTAATCAATACTAACATGAAGCCAGTAGATGATCCAATACATGTCCACATAAGAGAAAAACTCACTTCAATTAAAATTGTGGGGAGGGGGAAGGAGGGGAGAGAAGAGGGGGAGGAGAGGAGATTGGTGTGCTCCCACTTAAAGGACAAAATTTAAGGGTATTATCACACTTTTTGGCTGTGGGACACAACTACAAGAGGGATTCTACCTAACATATGCAAATATTGTAACCTAGTTGCTTGTACCCTCACATAAACCTGAAATATTGTATATGTATTTTTATAAGATTATGCTTATATAACCTTAGAGAGCATATGATTACACCCCTCTATTGACCAAATAATTTGAATAACAAATGAAAAATTAAGTAAATACCTAAATTTCTTTTTAGAGCTTAATAGTACTCGTTGTGTGTGTGTGTGTGTGTGTGGTTTTGGGCCAGGGCTGTGTTTGAACCTGCTACCTCCAGCATGTGGAGCTGGCACCTTACTCTTTTGAGCCACAGGAGCCGCCCTACTAATACTCTTTATATAGACATCCATTTTCTTTTTAATGCTTATATTTCTAAAATAATATTTTTAATCACAGTAAATCCCTTATCACCTATGTTATCCCCACTGAAAATATTTTATCCACAATGGATATAACCTAGTTGTACTTTTCATTTATTTTTTTTAGGCAATGAACTGATAAAGAAGGTATATTCCTTTATGCTCCTGATTTCTTGCATTTTCTAAAGAGAAGTTTCTGATCTAAACCAAAGCCACCTTTACTTTTTAAATTTTTATTAAACATCCTTGTACTTTCTAATTCTTCTTTAGGTCTATCTACCTGTTTATAATATCCTTCCTTACAACAATGTCCTTCTTTACAACTTTGGTTCTCTACATTCCTTATATTGAATTTATCTCTTGGACAAAGTAACAAGCTCTGATTCTTTGATATGTTTCTGAAGTTTACTCTTTTCTTTATTTTAAAGCACCAAGTCCTACACTTTTCCCTTTACCTATTACTTACAATACTTGTTTTCTTGTTATCTTCTTTTGATAGAAAAACTTACAGCATCATTGTAAACCTCTGACCATCTCCTCTATACTAACGTATGATAGAGTCAATAGTCAACACTGTCTGATCAAAATTACATATAAGAATCAGGATGCTCTAGTCAAATCGAAGGGTCCTAGATCATGTAAGGTGCACTCAAATTTCAAAGTAAAAAAGGCATAATGATATAAGGTGAATTAAGCATTAAATAAATGTGTTGGGATACTCTAGAAGTAAAATAAAAAAAATCAGAGTATAAGAAAAAAATTGATAAGGAAAAGTGAGAATTTTAAAACAATAGAAATCTAATTATGAGGATTTTTTAAAGTTTATTTTTGTGTGAACCTTATATTATAGCATAGTTTCTGATATTTAAGGAGAAATTAACAGAAGTGTGAAGGAAACTAGAAAAATGTGCAGTATGACTAATAGACTGAATATACAAAAGTCAACAAATATATAGTATATTTAAATATTATTAATATGTTTATCAAATGGATATAACTAATAATCATCCTTAAATTTGATTTATTGAAAGTTTTCCTTCTAGAATTATGAAGATGAGAATGCTCTATAACATCATCTCTATTTCACACTGTTTTGGATGTTTTACTAACTTACAAATATAAAAGACAAAATTTATAAAACTGAAAGAGGAAAAATAAATTTTATTCACAAATGACATAAGTACCTTTTTATAATAAAATCTGTGTAAACTTATAATTGGCATTTCATTGATAGCTGTAGATTTTGGTACTAATTATTTCTAGGTTTTTTACATCTGATACATATTTATACAAAAAAATAAAAATTGTATTTCTTTATTTCTGGAAAAGTTATTTGTGCTTTCCATTTTTCCTTTCAATTTTTATAGAATTAGGAGCTATAAGTGCAGTTTTGTCATGAGGACATACAGCATAGTAATGAAGTCTGATTTGTTAATGTAGCTGTCATCCAAACAATGTACGTTGTCCTCATGAAGTAATTTCTAGTTTTCACACTCCTCCCACTTTTCTGAGTTTCCAATGTCTATTATTTCAATCTTCGTGTTTATGCATATACACTATGGGTTTACAAACTCATCCTGGAAAAGGTGTAATATACCTCACTGCTGAATTTCACTATGGTAATCTTCAAAGTGCTCCCCAGGCGAAGCTTTGCACCAATGTCAGCACTTATTCTACCCTACAAAGCCACTTTTTAATTGTTTTTCTGAAATGGTGATCCAATGTGAAGTAATATATCCTTGATGTCCTGAATGTCATAAAATGCCTTCCTTTCAATATTTCCTTTATCTTCAGATAAAGAAAAAAGTCACTGGGGCTCAGATCAGGAGAGTAGGGATGGTTTTCCAATATAGTTATTTGTTTATTGGCTAAAAACTCCCTCACAGATAACGTCATGTGAGAGGTATGTTGTTGTGATACAAGAGGCATGAGTTGTTGGCCAAGATTTTCAGTTAAGATGTTCCTAATCATTTCTTTATTGATGTTCACTTGATCTTCTACACTTTTCATACTCAGCTGATGATTTTAACACAATTCTATGAATTTTGCAATGATTGGTCAATTTGGTTCTTACTGGCTTCCCTAACCTCTTTTTTAAAGTATTTTTTAATTTTAAAATTTACATGTTTGTAATTTCCCTCTATAACAATATATTTTCTCCAATTTCAATATCAGGTGTATCCAGATCAAGTAGAATGATATTGAAATATTTCTTCTTTTCCTATTGCCTATAAGATTTGGCATGATCTGTTGTGTTTGTTTTTTTTTTTTAAACTGAGTCTTGCTATATCGCTCTCAGTAGAGGTCTTTGGAGTCACAGCTCACAGAAACCTCAAACTCTTGGGCTTTAAGCGAGTCTCTTGCCTCAGCCTCCCAAGTAGCTAGGACGACAGGCATCTGCCACAGTGCCTGGCTATTTCTTTGTTGCAGTTGTTTAGCGGGGCCAGGCCAGGTTCAAACTCACCACCTGCGGTGTATGTGGCTGGCACCGTGACCACTGTGCTATGGCCACCAAGCCTTTGCTGTTGCTCTTAAACTAGATTGAGTGCCCTTCCCCTGTGTTTCAGAAAGCACCTATACTTTTCTGATCTTGGCACATAACATGCTGGACTGTAACTGCTTTTCTATTTATCCATGCACACTACTTTGAACTACAGTATCTTTTTACCATTCTATTCAAAATGCTAAAGTACCTAGCACACAGCACACTCTCAATATTTTTTAAATGAATGAATACGTAGATGCAGAAATGAGTGAACAATGTCTCCTATAGTTTTCCATGCAATTAGTGTGATATATGGAATACAGAGGCTGTACAAATGTTATATCTTGCCCCCAATTATTAAAATAACTAATGATAAATAAATAAATAAAAATTTAAAACAGATCAAGGCTAAGTGCAGAGGCTCACACTTGTAATCCCAGCACGTTGGGAGGCCAAGGCAGGAATATCACTTGAAGCCAGGAGTTCCAAACCAACCTGAGCAACAGAGCAAGACCCCATTTCTACAAAAAAATTTAAAAATTAGGTAAGCATGGTGGTATGCACCTGTAGTCCCAGCTTTTGGGGAGGCTGAGGTGGAAGGATCACTTGAGCCCAGGAGATCAAGGCTACAGTAAGCTATGATCACACCCCTGCACTCCAGAGGAGCCCATTTCAAAAAAAAAAAACAATTAAAAAGCTTATAAATCTCTTCTAAACATAAGACATTGATTTTTTTAACTATATATAGAATTTATAATTAGTAGTTCTGAATAGACTAAAAACAACATGATAAAGCTAGCACACTAATTTAGCTTTGGACTTTTATTTGGAATACTTTTCTTTCAGCATCTTATTGAAACCCTTTCAAATATCTTTGAATGTTATCACCAAACCCTTTTGGACAACTTGATAAATTGTATTTACACACCCTTCTGTTCAAATCCACATTCCCTTCTGGTCACAAATTTTCCATCCTCCTCTAAGGTTTACTGAGAATATATAAATACAGTATAGATAAGAATATATAAAAACATCCTAACATTCCAGATCCCTTCCTCTTAGGCCTTATAATCCAGCCAAAGGAAAAGGTCAAAATGTCCAAGGTAAGATATTTCAAGTACTCAAATGGTAAAGACATTCAACTACATTCTGTCCTGCTGTTCCCTTCCTGGAACACTTCTCCTGGCTGAATTCTTTTCATCTTTCAAATCTCAGAGATCTTTCCTGACACCACCTAACTATTTTCTATCATAGCATACCATTCCTTTCCTTCACTGCTTTTTTTCTCTGCTTGTAATTATATTTGGATGCTTGTTTGCTGGTCCTTTTATTTGTATCCAAAAAGAGAATGAATACCCCACACATAGACTCCACTGTATTGTCAGTAATTATCAAAGCACTAAATAAACACTTAATAAATGAATGCATAAGTCTGGTGCTCAGGAGAAAGGGCTGGACTAGCTAAACAAAAAAGTGGTGATAATTTAGTATGAAAATTGATAGGATCAGTGGAAAATGTTTAGGGTTCGAAGAGCAGAGAACCCGAATCTTAGAATCAAGACCTGAAGTAGCTCACTTTTTAGTTAGATTTGAACAGGCAAAGGAGATTAGTATAGAGCTCATGGCTGTAATGCTAGCATTCTGGAAGGCCAAGGCAGATGGACTGCCTGAGCTCAGAGATTTGAGACTACCCTGAGCAAGGAGAGTGAGACCTCAGTCTCCATTAAAAAAAAAAAAAATAGAATAAACTAGCCAGGCATGGTGGTGCAGCTACTTTGGAGGCTAAGGCAAGAGGATTACTTGAGCCCAGGAGTTTGAGGTTGCTGTGAGCTACAATGCCACAGCGCTCTACCAAGGGTGACAGAGTAAGACTGTCTCAAAAAAAAAAAAAAGAAAGAAAGAAAGAAAAAGATTAAGATAGAGAAGTTAGATGAATCAAAGGGAAATCAAAGAAAGGGAGTGTTTCAAGAAATGAGTATTCAACTATATACTACTGCCAAAAGATCTAGAAAAAACTGAACAGGCTTGGCGCCTGTGGCTTAATGGGCTAAGGCACCAGCCACGTACACCTGAGCTGGAGGGTTGTAATCCAGCCTGGGCCCACCAAACAATGACCGCTGCAACCAAAAAATGGCCTGGCGTTGTGGCAGGCACCTGTAGTCCCAACTACTTTGGAGGCAGAGGCAAGAGACTCGCTTGAGCCCAGGAATTGGAGGTTGCTGTGAGCTGTGATGCCACAGCACTCTCTCCAGGGTGACAGCTTGAGGCTCTGT
>CAUYRH010016893.1:0-32203 GCA_963574655.1 Perodicticus potto | reverse complement strand
AAAGTGTTCTCTTTTCTCCATACCCAGGCCAGCATCTGCAGCTTAGGGACTTTGTGATATGGGCTGTTCTCACTGAGGTTAGGTAGTATATCACAGTGGTTTTGATTTGCATTTCTCTGATGATTTGGGATGATGAACATTCTTTTTAGTAAACTATTACAAGAATGGAAAAGCAAGTATCCAGTGTACACAATACTAATATGAAAACAATAGATAAACAACTACACCCCCACATGAGAGAAAAGTTAAGTTCAAGTGGGGGGTAGGGAGATGGGCAAACTCTCACCTAATGGGCACAATGTAAGGATATATAGCACCTCGGGGGTGAACGGTTGATCTACAACTTGAACTGTACCTAACATGCTAACAGTATAACCTGATCATTTCTACATTCATATTAATCTGAAGTAAAAAAAGACAAAAAGAGAAAAAACGCAATATTAGGATTGGAATATGGAACAAACTACAGATGACGCAGTTCAAGAAATTAATATGCAAATTGTGAGAAAAATTATTCCAAGCTTTTCTAAAAATTAGATTAAATGTTTAAAATGATTAGTCAGATATTATAACATACGTTTTTATGTGAAATTTATACATAAGTAATAGCCTGAATAATCTTATAATCATTTTAAAAATTGGCCCAGAAATTTTTAAATATCATTCCCCACAAATAATTTCAGGGCTAGACATTTTCACCAGCAATTCTACAAGCCCCCAAGAAGTAGAAATTCCAAACTTATACTCTGTTTTAGAGAATTAGAAAAAGAGGCAGCAGTTCCCAACTCATTCTAATAAGACAGAATAATGTTGATATCAAAACTTGGTAAGGCCAGTACAAGAAAAAGAAATTACAGGCCAGTTTTATTCATAATCATAAATGTAAAAATCCTAAGCAAAATAGTAAATTTAATCCAGCAAAATGAAAATATATTTTTAAATTAATTATAATAATAATTACGAAACTATTTATTTCATGGATTCAAAATTCATTTCCTTTTAGAATATTAATGAAATTCATTATATTAAAGAAAAATGTTTATTTCAGTACATTCAGAACAAGCATTTGATAAAGTTCACCATACGTGACTTAAGGCAAAAATTATTATCAAGTTAGGAATAGAAGGCATATTCATTAACACAAGAACACTATCTCAAAAAACCTTAGAGCAAACATCCTATTTAATGTTGAAATGTTGATAGCATTTCACTAAGTATTAGGAATAAGACATCGATTCTTTTATCCAGTATTATACTGGAAATTCTTGGTCATAGCAATAAATGAAGAAAAAGAAACTGTATGTTAGGAGAAAACAAAACTCATTTTCTCAAATTGTATTGTCTGCAATAGAAAACTCAAAAACATACTGATGATTTATTAAGATTAATGAAATTTAGTTTGGTTGCTATATACACAATCAGTTGCATTTCCTACACTAACAACTGAAAAATGTGGTTAAAAAAAATTTAACATTACCATCAAAAATATAACATGCTAAGTAATAAATCTGACAAAAGTTGTGTTAAGACCTCAAAGGAGAGAATAAACTATTAAAAAATATTAAAAAGACCTGCATAAATGGAGATGCATAATGCCATGTATATGAATGGGAAGATGAAATATTATAAAAATACATAGTACAAGTTCTTTCCAAGTTGATCTCCAGATTCAGTATAGCTCAAATCAAATTTCCACCTTTCGTATATGCGGAAATTGAAGATCTAATACTCAACTTTATATGATAGAGTAAAGGGCCGAGAATAGGTAAGATACTCCTGAAGAAGACAAAGCCTGGAGCCTTGCCTTACCAATATTAAAAATATATATATTATGTGTTAAAGCTAAGTAATGAAGGCAATAAGAGAAAAATTGAACAATGAAAGAGAACAAAGGACCCCGAAACAGATGCACAGATGTATGAAAACTAGAATCATAGAGATGATAATGTAGATTGATGGGAAGCAGTGGCCTTCATATTACCTGAATAATTGGTTATCTATAAGGAGCAAAATGAAACTAACTCCTACCCGACACCAGACAAAAAAACAATCCAAGTATTTTTTGAAAGAGTGGTAAAACCATACTTCTAGAAGGCAATATAGGACATCTTTCTGGTATTTTTCTTAAATAAAACACAAAACATGTCAAATAAAGAAGAATAGTTATAAATTCAAGTACATTAAAATTAAGAACTTATAACTACCCAGAGATAAGAGAAAAACATTGAAAGGCCATCACAGGGAAAAGTTATGAGATATTTGTATGTATATATATGATTTGTATTAAGGTAATAAAATGCTTCTATGACTAAGAAAACAAAATAATCCTAAAAATATTCTTTAAGAAATTCAAACCCAGCCTGGGCCAGCTAAACCACAATGACAGCTGCAACAAAAAATAGCCAGGTGTTGTGGCAGGCACCTGTAGTCCCAGCTACTTGGGAGGCTGAGGCAAGAGAATTGCTTATGCCCAAGAGTTAGAGGTTGCCGTGAGCTGTGACACCACAGAACTCTGTCAAGGGTAACATTGTGAGACTCTGTCTCAAAAAAAAAAAAAAAAAAAAAAATGACACAAAAGAGCAAGTATAAAATACTTAACTCATTAGTACTCACAGAAATGCAAACTCAATGACGTGTCATTCTACATTATTAAATTAGAAAAAAGTTTAATAGTTTGACCATAACAAGTGTTAGTGTGGCTGCAGATCAGGGGAGGTCTCACGTGCACCCAGAGGGAGTTTAACATGGGCACCAGTGCAGGTTCCTTGGTAAAGTTGGACATACGTAAGCCCTAAGGTCTACAGCGCTTAAGGTCTACAGGAGGAAGGGAGTTCATGAAGGTTTGCAATGACATTGTTCATCATGGAAAAATCAAAATGCCCGTTAGGAGTAAGACAAACAAGAAAGTCACGGTGTGTTTACAATTGCACAGCAGTGAGGATGAACCAGTCAGAGCCACAGGCATCATGATGGTTGAGTTTAAAAATCACAACATTAGGTGACAGGAGTGAATCTCAGAAGAATGCCTACATTTTTATTATCTGTGAAAGTTTAAAAACAAGAACTACCGAAGAATAGTTTATTTTTTAATATATACGTGGATGGTAAAACTTTCCAGAAATTAAAGGGAATGAGTAACACAAAATTCCTCTTTACTAGTCGCTGATAGTGAGGGCTGAAAGAGGATGCGACCTGGGGGAGGCACTCAGGCCATTCGGGGTGACTTTTTGGAAGGTATTTCAATAGTAAATTCACTTCAGTGTTTTAAAACTGTCCATCTACATTTCATATAAACGTATATCCTTATGTACAATAAATGCGTGTTCTAGTTGACAGTTTTTTTCAGGAATGCACAGCCGTACTTGAGACAGACTAACCTATTGCATGACAGAATATAGGAATGAGAATCTGTTTGACAAAAATACCAGAAACATTTGCCAAAACTGCACTCATTCGTCTGTAGTGATGTTACCTTCTGTACAGATCCAGACTACTTTGTTCTTTAGTGACTAACGTTTAGATTATTACAATATTGTAAATTTTCATTATTTGTTTATAATTTTTCTAATTGATCTGTAGGTGAATTGAAAAATTAAATGATTAACAAAATTAATATTAATGAGGATGACCCATCAATGATTACTGAACAGAATGTAAATATTTTAAATCTTGGCAGTGTAAAAAGAAAGGTACAGCTATTTAAAGGGAATACATGTGTGTGTGGTGAAGGTTGGAGGAAAAGTAAATGAGTTTTTTCACTTCACATTATATAAAAGGAAAGATACTGTCAGTAGTTGATTAATCAAGAAGCAGAAGATTCTCTTTCATGTTTACATGGATGGAGCTGGAACATATTCTTCCTAGTAAAGTATCACAAGAATGGAAGAAAAAGTATCCAATGTACTCAGCCCTACTATGAAACTAATTTATAGCTTTCATATGAAGGCTATAACCCAATTACAGCACAAGAATATGGGAAAAGGGCAGGGAAGGGGGGAGGATGGGTGGAGGAAGGGTAATTGGTGGGAGCACACCTACGGTGCATCTTAGAAGGGTACAGGTGAAACTTAAATGCAGAATATAAATGTCTTGACACAATAACTAAGAAAATGCCATGAAGGCTATGTTAACCAGTTTGATGAAAATATTTCAGATTGTATATGAAACCAGCACATTGTACCCCATGATTGCATTAATGTACACTGCTATGATTTAATAAAAAAATAAATAAAAAAGAAAGAAACAGAAGATTCGATACATTCAAAGTTTCAGTTAACTACCAGAGGCATTAAAAGCAATGACAGAACTGTTAAAAATTGTAAGGGAAGGGGAAATGGTGCTGTAAGTCTATTACATACCTTGTCCCTTTCAGAAAACTGTAGGCCCTCTCTAAAGTCGATACATCTAGAAATATAAACCTAAGTATATTACTTACAATAATGATTGAGGGTACTAACAGAATTAAAAACAAAAACAAGCCAATTCTTTTCAATTTTTTTTTTTTTTTTACCATGAACATAGACTACTTTTAATATAATTATAGAAAAATTGCAATGTGGCCAAACTTGCCTCTGTGGCAGAATTCAGTGTGATGCAAGTTTGTTTCAATTCCCTTTTCTAAAATCTTCTTTGGTCCATATCCTAACCCTGTTGGTAGAGAATGAGGCACTCCAGCAGGGCAGTCACTTTAAGTGTTTAAAGGGCATGAATTACGTATTATTTATCTTTATCCTTACCGCACAGGGTACCCAAGATACAAATCCTCAGTATATTTATTGAATTAAAAAGGCAACTGTTACAATTTTGTAAAGGGGCTCTTGGAGCCAGCAAGCTGTAAGTGCTTCACACTGTACATTCCATCTTCCTGATGGGATTCTGTATTAGTGCAGACCATCAGAACAGAAAGACATACTGAGCAACTAGTGTACGTCAGGCGCTGTGGAAGGCACAGACAGACGTTGTGGAATATCGCATTGACAATACATAGTCACTACGAGAGGTTTGCAACAGACCTAGTTAAGAAACACGATTGTCAACATTCTTTCTGATTTCATCCAGGCGAGTTTTTTTGTTGTTGTTTGTTTGTTTTTTGAGACAGAGCCTCAAGCTGTCACCCTGGGTAGAGTGCTGTGGCATCATAGCTCACAGCAACCTCCAATTCCTGGGCTCAAGCGAGTCTCCTGCCTCCCCCTCCCAAGTAGCTGGGACTACAGGCGCCCGCCACAACGCCCGGCCGTTTTTTGGTTGCAGCCGTCATTGTTGTTTGGCGGGCCCAGGCTGGATTCGAACCGCCAGCATGGATGTACGTGGCTGGCGCCTTAGCCCGTTGAGCCACAGGCGCCGAGCCAATCCAGGCAAGTTTTAACTTGCTGGGTTTATTGGTTCTGCTTGGAGGGCTTCATTTGTTTCCATCTGTGCAGATATTACGTTTCTTGATTTTTGTGTTTCTCAGAACGTTTATAGTGAGCCAATACATGTATAATACACATTACGTACACATATATTTACATATATACATATACATTTGCATATATACACATACATTTACATATATACATGTACATTTGTGCACATACATACCCATATGTATATATTCCTCTTTCTGTGCCTTGTGTTTTTCCGTTCTCCTCCCTGTAATTGTATTTCCACATGCAAAATGACCACACTGCACCTGCAGTCTCTTACGTCTAGCGTGTTAATGATCGGTGCAGGTTCTCTCCCAAAGAGACTGGTGTGGTATCCATCATGAAAACAGCTGACTTAAACAGGATAACCCCAAAACCAGTCCTCTTGGAGGCTGTAGGGAAACATCTCCTAAGCACCCAACTAAAAAAATCTCTTGCTGAGAATGTTCTCACTTACTTACATTCATCATTTTCCCTTGGGGTCCTGATAAAGAGATTCTGATTCTCAACGGCTTATGCACTTAAACATTTCAAGTTAACTTCAGACATTGCATCATCTAAGATTTTTAAGATGTTGAGAATTTTGTGTTTTATTCTTTCTGAAGGACAAAAATAACTTTAATTGCTGCCTCAATCCTAAGCTTACTTTTCCCCAGAAAGGTGAATTTATAATCAGCAATGAAGTTGCTGAGAACACTCACTCTCGGACTGTTCACCAGTGTTCTGCTCGGCCCCTCGTATCCTTCCTGTTTGTCAGAACCTGTTCTGTTTTCCCTGTTGCCACAACACAAGTGCTGCTAGCAGAGCAGAGATAATCAGCTGCAGCTTTGTCCCTGTGCTGGTCAAGGTAAAGCATGTTTATGTGGACATCCAAACAGAGTCTTCATTTATATTATGACTCCCTGTTTGCTGACTCCAGTTGTTTGGAAATGTTGACTGTTGTCTGCTTCAGAGCCTGCTGCTTTACATTCTTGGTTATGATGGAATGCGGTGAATCCTGGAAGCTGTAGACTGGGGAAAGTAACCAGGTCAACCAAATCAAAGAAGGAAAAAGGAGATCGCTACGTTTGAGAAAAATTAAACCTCTGTTTTGTCTTACATAATGCAGGTGTTACAACTCTCTGTTTTGGTATTAGAGCAGGAATTGTGCTTGCTCAGTGGAAACATGTTTTTGGAAGTATTAAATTAGGTTATTTTCCAACACTGAAGCCAGTGGACCAGGCCTGTCTCCTAAATGAATACAACACAGACCTGGCCTAGAAGACAAAATGTAATATAAAAGAATAAGCTTTAAAGCAAGTTTATTAATTTGCTGCCTTTGCCTTTATTTCACATAGTTTCATATGTTTGGGGGCCCTGTCTCGTCAGTGCTTGTTATTAAGGCAATTAAAATAGAGTAGATTTTGTGGTTCTTTTCTGTTCTTTCCCTCATCTGGTCAGTTTTTTGACAAAGTAGCTGTGCCTCACAGTTGTTCTTGAAGGCGCTTTGTAGACAGAGCAGAGTCACATCTGTAGATAACTTACTTTTTTTCTTATAAGAAAAAGATGAAAATATAAAGTTGGCTTTGGAGTTCATTTTGGACAGTATCTTTGGGATGTGTTCATTGTGTAATTTAGGGAGTCATTCCTGAGACTAGGTGACTCCAGGCTAATGTTGGCAGCTAACAAAAGGGGATTGGTACAGCGCAGGGGCCTGAGAGCCTGGACAATAATCGACTGAGGGGTCTAGAGACCTCCAAGCCTAACTCTAAAGAACACAGCCAAGCAGCTTGCCACCATCAGGTCTGTTCCTTGCAGCTCACAGCATTTTCTCAGGTTTTGGGGCACTACACTCCATCATTGGCCACGGCTAACTCACACTCTCAATCATGCAAGACCCTTCTCCTTCCATCCCCAAGCCTCAGGGTGCATGGTGCAAACCTCTGATTGGCTAGAGGATTAGGAGTTACATTATGCCTATTGCAAGAGGAATTTGCTTTTTAAAACTACAAAAAGTGAACTGGTTCCAGGTTCCCCTAAATAAAACCTGATAAATCCTCAGTGACCACAGCCCACAGAAACATTTCTTTAGCCTTTCAGGTGTTCAGGAAAGATTTCTGGCTTATATCTTAACTGTGCTTTAACTTTGGGGCCCCAGAAACTATCGCCAGGACACTGCATGGGGTATAATTTGGGGGGATCTTGTGACCTATGGAGCAACCTCAGTATTTTGTAAAATTCTCTCCTCCAAGTTCTGATTCAGCCTGGCCTGGTTTGGCTTGTGTGATCAAAGTCCGAAGTGCCTTGCGTATAGAATGCTAATGGGTTTATTTCTTTACATTTTCTGTAAAGTGGAATAGAAGGAAACACGTTCCATCTGCAAGATATTCATCTTCTGGCAAGGTCTCCAGTCCAAGCCTCTGGTTGTTTGCAAATAGCTCCTTAGTACCTACTCACAGATCTGTGCTTGGGCAATTGCATTGCAGAGAAGAAATTATGTTGCAAATCCGGTTCTCAGATAATAAAAGATATTTTAAAAGCCTCCTGCTACGCATTTTGAAAGATTGTTAATAGGAGCATGGAAATATATTTAATCTCTCTTAAATCTTAAAGACTGTAAGATTCATATGTCGGTATTTTTCTCTGCTTCCTTTTTAAGAGAAAGGTGATGCGGAGCCAGAGAGTCCAGACAATGGCACATCGAATACATCGTAAGTCTCTTTCATGTTTCTATCAGAGGTGACTGTTCTTTAATAAAATGAGATAGCCCAAGTATCTTGTAATAGTAATAATAACAGAAGGAAGCCCATGGTTCTCTTTTCTCATGATAATGTCTTTTTAAATGCTTTGGGTGCATTTTGAGGTCTTTCTTGTGTGTAGCATAGTAAGGGGAATCTTGAAAAATGCAAATGCTTTTCTTTCTAAAGTAGAAATGTAATGAGATTTGAGGATGTATTCTAGATGGGAGGAGGTGTGGTAAGTCCTTTAGAATTTTGTCAGAGACTTTCAGCACTGTCTTAAGAATTGTACAACTTTTCACACTTACTGGGAGGTAATCTGTTCCACACACCTGTTAAGTACAAGGTCATTTCAGAAGTTTGCCATTTATAACCTCACCTCTGAGTTATGTGACAAATACCATTTTAGATATCTCTAGAATCTCAAGAGTTTGTTGCTTGTTTTTGGTAACAAAAGCAGTTTTTAAAGGATAAGAAAAGACACTTATAAAACATGTTTTCCTTCCACTGTTTTGTCTTTTTCCTCTCAGTATTCTCAAGTAAGTTTGTAATGATTAATTTGGTGCCAAATGATATATCAGCATTTAAATATAATAATTTATGAGCTAACAAGTGAGTCTATTTTAGCTCCATGGGAATCAGTAACAGGTTTTGTTCCTTTAAAACTTTTATTTTTATCACACCTGAGACGTGTTGTCTTCTTATAAGACAGGGTTTGTGAAGTTATCTGTGTGTGGATAGTACTCTTATTACGAATCACTTTTGAAGTGCTACTGGTTAGAAATCACAGTCTGTGGTATAATAATGAGTACCTTATTTTGTCCAAGATCTGTTTCTCAGTCTAGAAAAATCCTTTGGCTGAACAGGATAGCTATATATTTCATAATGATTATATGTTTCTCTTTCTTAAGATATTACCCTAAAAATTCTAAAAGTTGTCTAATTCAGTTGTCGTGGTTTCTGATTATATAATGAATGTGACTGGTCTTGAATGGTTAAAATACTATTAATTCTTAATTTTTTGTGTGTGCTACAAAATACAATGGGAAAAGGGTTTTAATGCCATCTGGAGGCATTATCGAGAACTAAAACAGTAGAATCATAGAAAAATTCTATTCTGAGTAACATTTGAGAATGCATAAGAATGTATGCAACTAGAATGGTAACTATTTATGAGTAAGTTATATTGTTATAGGTTATTTTACAAAAGTATTGATTATTATAGAAGTAATAATTTTTCAAATTCTCAATAACAAAAATTATTTCAAGGGCAAGGGAACAAACAAAATATGTTGGGAAGTCGCTAGTATACTGCATCTGATATTACATTCAGTGGCCATCGACTCGGCGCCTGTGGCTCAGTGAGCTAAGGCGCCAGCCACGTACACCTGAGCTGGCGGGTTCGAATCCAGCCCGGGCCTGCCAAACAACAATGACGGCTACAACCAAAAAAAAAAAAAAAAATGGGCGGGCGTTGTGGCGGGCTCCTGTAGTCCCAGCTACTTGGGAGGCAGAGGCAAGAGACTTGCTTGAGCCCTGGAATTGGAGGTTGCTGTGAGCTGTGATGCCACAGCACTCTATCCAGGGTGACAGCTTGAGGCTCTGTCTCAAAAAAAAAAAAAAAAAAAAATTCAGTGGCCATCAATTTGGTTAAGGTGATTTGTTGTGCCTATTCCCCTTTCCTTATGTTTTCCTAGAAAGTTTACTTCCTAAAGGAATTGGCTTCTGTTACCCTGTTCCTTATTTCTTTACAAAATGTATAAAAATAACTAAGCTGTCTGAGGCATTCCCTTTCAATTTACATCCAGGGAGATGTAAGAACAGTGGAGGCTCAGAGCACCCCCACATTCCTGCCTCTTTGAGCAAAGAAGTTCCTTTGTCGTCTGCCTCCCCTTGTGCCTCATCAGCTAGAAATAACAGATAGCAGGGACATCTTTTAGAAGTGGAGCATTCTGAACTTGCAACCTCCCAGAGAACTCTTAACAGTGGTTCTATTATAATTAGGCAAGAAGTGCTGCACGTTGTGAATAGAGAGTGAGACTCAGATGCCTTAGATTTGTGTAGCATTTTACATTCTTATGTGTAGTACCTCATTTGAGCTTTTTTAGGTATATAGGGCAGGAACTACCTCCTCGTGTTACAGATAAGGAATCTGAGCATCAGAAAGATCATGCAACTCCAGGGACAAATTAGGACATGTGCCTTCTGATTTGTACTGATTTTCCACGCCAACGGGTGTGGGTTTTAACAGACAAAGCAAAGCCATGAGTCAGAATCAAATAGAAAAACTGGGATCAGATTATTTGCTAAGTGATAAGTGTATTTATTATTTTAGTAGGGCTCTCATAACAAAGTATCATAAAGTGGCCAGTGTGATTAGCAAAAATTTATTTTCTCAAAATTCTGGAAATTGGAAGTCCCACTTAAAGGTATTGGCAGGGTTGGTTCCATCTGAGGGATGTGAGAGAGGAAGTGTCCCAGGTCTCTGTCCTTGTAGATGGTCCTCTTCCGTCTGAGGGACGTGAGGAGGAAGTGTCCCAGCTCTCTGTCCTTATAGATGGTCATCTTCCGTCTGAGGGACGTGAGGGAGGAAGTGTCCCAGCTCTCTGTCCTTATAGATGGTCGTCTTCCGTCTGAGGGACGTGAGGGAGGAAGTGTCCCAGGTCTCTGTCCTTATAGATGGTCATCTTCCGTCTGAGGGACGTGAGGGAGGAAGTGTCCCAGGTCTCTGTCCTTATAGATGGTCGTCTTCCGTCTGAGGGATGTGAGGGAGAAAGTGTCCCAGGTCTCTGTAGATGGTCGTCTTCCGTCTGAGGGACGTGAGGGAGGAAGTGTCCCAGGTCTCTGTCCTTGTAGATGGTCGTCTTCCGTCTGAGGGATGTGAGGGAGGAAGTGTCCCAGGTCTCTGTAGATGGTCGTCTTCTGTCTGAGGGACGTGAGGGAGGAAGTGTCCCAGGTCTCTGTCCCTGTAGATGGTCGTCTTCCGTCTAAGGGACGTGACAGAGGAAGTGTCCCAGGTCTCTGTCCTTGTAGATGGTCGTCTTCCATCTGAGGGATGTGAGGGAGGAAGTGTCCCAGGTCTCTGTCCTTATAGATGGTCATCTTCCGTCTGAGGGACGTGAGGGAGGAAGTGTCCCAGCTCTCTGTCCTTGTAGATGGTCGTCTTCCGTCTGAGGGACGTGAGGGAGGAAGTGTCCCAGCTCTCTGTCCTTGTAGATGGTCGTCTTCCGTCTGAGGGACGTGAGAGAGGAAGTGTCCCAGGTCTCTCCTTGTAGATGGTCGTCTTCCGTCTGAGGGACGTGAGGGAGGGGAAGTGTCCCAGGTCTCTGTCCTTGTTGATGGTCCTCTTCCTTCTGAGGGATGTCAGGGAGGAAGTGTCCCAGGTCTCTGTCCGTGAAGATGTACGTCTTCCGTCTGGGGGACATGAGGGAGGAAGTGTCCCAGCTCTCTGTCCTTGTAGATGGTCCTCTTCCGTCTGAGGGATGTGAGGGAGGAAGTGTCCCAGGTCTCTGTCCTCGTAGATGGTCGTCTTCCGTCTGAGGGACGTGAGAGAGGAAGTGTCCCAGATCTCTCCTTGTAGATGGTCGTCTTCCGTCTGAGGGACGTGAGGGAGGAAGTGTCCCAGCTCTCTTTCCTTGTAGATGGTCGTCTTCCGTCTGAGGGATGTGAGAGAGGAAGTGTCCCAGGTCTCTCCTTGTAGATGGTCGTCTTCCGTCTGAGGGACGTGAGGGAGGGGAAGGGTCCCAGCTCTCTGTCCTTGTTGATGGTCCTCTTCCTTCTGAGGGATGTGAGGGAGGAAGTGTCCCAGCTCTCTGTCCTTGTAGATGGCCGTCTTCCATCTGAGGGACGTGAGGGAGGAAGTGTCCCAGCTCTCTGGCTTTGTAGATGGTCCTCTTCTCCCTGTTTGTCTTCATATCATCTTACCTCTGCATATATTTGTGTCTGTGTCCCTTTTTATAAGTATAGCAGTCATATTGTATTAAATACCTCATTTTAATTTGATTACCTCTGTAAAGACCGTGTCTTCAAATAAAGTCACCTTCTGAGGTACTGTAGGTTAGGGTCAGAAGCAGTCAGAATAATTCAGAAGTCAGGTAAACAGATCTAGGGTATACAGATTTCAGAAAATGGAACAAGAGGAGAGAGCCAAAGTAAAAATAGATGAAAAATTATCAGATCCATGGGATCTGAAGGGGTAAAGCAGAGCAAAGAAAACTGAGATAACAAACACAGGCACTAGGAAAGTGGCCTCTCTCATATTCGTGGCATGGTGGGACAAACGTGGCTTCAGCAATGCCTAAACATCCTCCTGTCTCCATAGCTCTATGACTCTGAGTGATTAAGAGCTATTCTATGGGCTGAAATTGTAGAGTAAAGTTGGGAATCTCCAGACAGAAGAACTTATTTTTCTAAAGAAACATCATTCCTTACTGACTTCCTTTAAAATCAGAAGATTGATTAAGATTGGTTTTAGACAATCATTACCTGGTAGGATGGAGCAATCTGGACAACAACTGTAGCTTCCTTCAGGATATATTATTTAATGATCCTGTGAGTATTCAGGAAGATTTAAGGAAAAGATTTAATCTTTACATGTATGCACGTGCAAAAACAAAATACCTGTGACAGAGTTCTACTTATGTTAATGATAGAAGAGTTTATATTGGACTAATTCTCCAATTATAAACTCTGGACAAAATATTGTTTTAAAAAACTCCTTGTATTCTAACTACCAGAAGGCAGAGAAAGTAGGAAATTTGATCCCTGAAAAAGGGAAACTAGATAGGTGAAAAGTACATTCATACAGCTTTTCCCCTGAGGACACACCCCTAGCCACAAAGAACAACTGGAACTTAAGGAGAATGCCATGGTTGTAATGGCCTGAGGTGTCAAAGGATGGGTGTGAAGCTCAGGGCTGCCAGAGTACCTGAGAATTAAGGGGACAAACCGCTGAAAGGAGGGAGACATAGAGAAGAGAATCCCCAGATCTGTACATAAATTCCCGTTAACCTTGGACTAACCTTGAAATGGTACCAATGAGCTCCATGGCAAACAATAACTAGAAAGCTGAAAGGGTGAGCAGAGATTTCAGGTGCTGCCTGCTACCTACAACTAACTGCCTGTAGAGTTAGGGCTTTGAATCCCACCCAAGTTAGGGGGCTTGATAAACACCTCAGGTTTTCCATTGAAATCTCAGAGGGGCTATGCTTTCAGAGTAAACAAGTCACCCTCACACTAAGGGCGGAACCAACACAGACCCTCCCTAACAAAGTAAGTGACACTGCTCTAAGGTATCCTCCATAGAGGAATTTTCAGACACACATAGTAATGAGAAAGTCTCTTGAATGTCATCGCAATCAGGTTGATGAAAATATCTCCGATTGCATCTGAAGCCCGCACACTGTACCCCATGTTTGAATTATTGTACACAGCAATGATTCAATAAAAAAAAAAAAAGAATTTTAAAATGATATTATAATATGTCCAAGGATATAAGAAAAACATGGTCATCCTGACTAAAAAGAAGGGGAATCTCAGCAAGAAAATAGAAAATATTATAAAGAACCAAATGAAAATTCTGAAACTGAAAAGCACCGTATTTGAATTGAAAAATTCACTGGATGGTGTTAAATGAAGAGTAGAAATGACAAGATAAAGGATCAGTAAGAATTACTCAATATGAAGGATAGAGAGAATGAAGATTAAAACACAATGAACAGCATCTGAGTGAATTATGGGATAATATCAAGCATTCTAATATGCATGCATTAAAGGGGAAAGAAAATAACCACCCCTCCAAAAAATTTGAAGAAATAATAGCTGAAAACTTCCCAAGCTGAGTGAAAACACTACCTTACAGGTCCAAGAGGGTCAGCAGGATAAATACAAATAAAATCAGACCTGGGGACAGTATGGAAAACTAAATACAAAGAGAAAACCTTGAAGTCAGCCAGAGAAAAATAACATGTTATACACAGAGGGAAAAGGATACATACAGTTAACTGAAGAATTCCTATCATAAACACGCACAATAGTGTGCAAAAAAAAAAAAAAGTTTTGTGAATGCTCAAAGACAAAAAGGGAAAGAGAAAGAACTGTCAAGCCAGAATTCCAAATGAGCAAAAATATCCTTCAGCTGATGGTAAAATACATTATTGAATACACAAAACCTGAGAGAATTTAGGTACACTACAATAAATTGACAGACCGAAGAGTAATAAATCAAACGGATTTACAAGAGGAAAATATTTATAGGAAAGGATAAATATATGGGCAAATTTGAAGAATTGCTAATGTAAGAAACAAGATTGTTTTATGGAACTTGTGATATAGAATATTTGACAAAAATAGCACAGGGATGACATTACGCTGCAAGGTTTTTCCATCATATCTGAAGTGGTACAGTATTAAATCTAAGTGGATTATGATAAGGGTGCATAGTGTAATGCCCAAAGAAACCACTAAAAAGGAATACGAAAAAGCAGCATAACTGAAAAGTCATTGGAGGAATCAAAATAAAATTTTAAAAGATTAGATTAACACAAAAGATGGCCAGAAAAGGACAGGCGAAACAAAAGTATCATTAGAAAACAAATAGCCCATAAACTTGACCCTAGCTGTATTACTAACTGCATTAAACATAAATGGATTGCTGTGGCCCATTTTATGTTGTTATTCCAGATTGCCTGAAACTGAGTAGTTTGTAAAGAAAAGGGGTTGAGCTCCAGTTCTTCAGGCCATATTAGAACATAGTGCCAGCATCTGCTTGGTTTCTGGTGAGGGCTTTTGTGCTGCATGGGAGCATGGCAGAGAAGGTCAGAAGGAAAGTGGACGTATTGGGAAAGGAAAACCTGAGGGCCAGCTTGGATTTATAGCAACCCACTCTTAACAGAAACTAATCCCTTCTCACAGGAGTACGAGCTCACCACCCTTTAGAGAAGGAATTAATCTGTTCATGGGGTGTCCACCCCCATTACCAAAACGCCTCCCACTAGGCCCCACCTCCTAGTACTGCCATGTTGGGGATGAACTTTCAACATGAGATTGGATGGAAGCAAACAAACCCTATCCACTCCATAGCATGGACCCAAAATCCCTATTTTGAAAATATTGTCAGATTGGCTATAAAATCAAACTTCCTATCATAGGTAAACTATAGTTTATAGTCTATAGGTACACTCTTTAAATATAAAAACAGAAATAGATTAAGACTAGAAGAAGGGAAAAACAAACTGTGTAAACAGTAAGTATAAGAAAGCTAGTATAGGGCAGCACCTGTGGCTCAGCGAGTAGGGCGCCAGCCCCATATACCAAAGGTGGCGGGTTCAAGCCCAGCCTCGGCAGAACTGCAAAACAAAAAAATAGCTGAGCGTTGTGGCGGGCGCCTATAGCCCCAGCTACTTGGGAGGCTGAGGCAAGAGAATCGCCTAAGCCCAGGAGTTGGAGGTTGCTGTGAGCTGTGTGGCACCACAGCACTCTACTGAGGGCGATAAAGTGAGACTGTCTCTACAAAAAAAAAAGAAAGCTGGTATGACTCTATTAATGCTATCAAATAGACTCAAGGCCAAGAATATTATAAGAGATCTACATTGCTAAAAAGATCAGTTAATGAAGAAGATATTTTAAGTAACCAAAACATTCGTACCCCCATAATATTCTGAAATATTTTTTTAACAAGTCAGAAAAAAATTATAGGGGCGGTGCCTGTGGCTCAGTAGGTAGGGCACCAGCCCCATATACCGAGGGCGGCAGGTTCAAACCCAGCCCTTGCCAAACTGCAACAAAAATATAGCTGGGCTTTGTGGCGGCTGCCTGTAGTCCCAGCTGCTCTGGAGGCTAAGGCAAGAGAATCGCCTAAGCCCAAGAGCTGGAGGTTGCGGTGAGCTGTGACGCTCTTGCACTCTACTGAGGGCGACAAAGTGAGACTCTGTCTCGGAAAAAAAATTATAAATATGCATTTATTTACTAACAGACCTTCAAAATATGCATATATTTACTCATAACACTATAGTTATAATAGGAAATTTTAACATTCTTTCTTCAGGAATTTATAGAAAAATTAACTAAAATATTAGGAAGTAATAGAAAATATTTGAACAACTTTATCAGCCACTTTGATCTAATTGACATTTATAGCACACTGTACCCAACGAATGCAAGATACAGGATATTTCAAAGCACATGAAGTATTCACCAATGTGGACATTTTCGTGAGTAGCATAAAAGGACTACCAGTAAATTTTAGAGGATGAAAATTTTACAGAGTATGTTCTATGATTACAATATAATTACTTTGAAAGTCAATAGCAATAAAATATCTAGAAAATCCCTAACATTGGAAGTTAAACAACATCTATAAATAGTATTTGCATTAAAGAATAAATCACAGGGGAAATTAGAAAGTAATTTTGACTGAATTAAAGTGAAAGTATAATTTATGAAAATGTATAGGATTTGCTAAAACAATCACAAAAAGAAATTTATAGCTTTTTTTTTAATTAAATAACAGCTGCGTACATTAGTGCAATCAAGGTGTACAATGTGCTGGTTTCATATACAATCTGAAATGTTTTCATCAAACTGCTTAACATAGCCTTCATGGCATTTTCTTTAAGAAATTTATAGCTTTATATGCTTACATTAGAAAAGTGTAAAGTTTAACATTAATGAATGATGTATCTGCTTTAAGAAGCTAGAAACTCAAGCTAACTCAGAGTAAGTACACAATAAAGATAGAAGCAGAGATTAACAAGCAAAAAAGAAAATTAATAAAATCAAAATTTGATTCTTTTAAAAGATTAATAAAATTAACAAAACACTGGCAAGACTGGGGAAAAACACAAATTACCAACATCAACAATGAAAGAGGGGGTGGCACCATATATCCTACAGATGTTTAAACAATAATAAGTGGATGCTCTGAACTACTTCCTACCAATTAATTTGACAACTTGGAGGAAATAGTCAATTTCCTTGAAAAATGGAGTTTATCATAATTGGCACAAAATGAATAGAAAATCTAAATGACCCTATTGCTGTTAAATCAATTAAATTCATAATCAGACCTTTTCAGGGCCAGATAGTTTCATTGATAATTCTTTCAAAATTCTAGTAAGAAATGTTTATATCAGTGGAACAACAACAAATAAACTAATAGTCTTGCACAAAGAGAACAGAGGAAGGTAAACTACTCAAGTCACTATATGAGGCCAGTGTAATCCCGATATACCAAAACCTTGTAAGAAAAGAAAATGATAATCTAATATCCCATTAGTGTTTGCAGAAACATTGATGTAAATGTTCTTAACAAGATGTTAGCATATCTAACCTAGTGATATGTGGAAAGGATATAATTCATTATGACTAAGTAGAATTTATCACATGGTTGGTTTAATATTAGAAAATCAATTAATGTAATCCCCCATACTGATAGAATAAAAAAGAAAAACCATATGGTCGCCTAAATAGATGCAGAGAGAGCATTTGGCAAAATGCAGCACCCATTCATGATTTTTAAAGAAAAAAAAATAGAAGGAATTTTATTTAAAGTGATAATGGACTTCTACAAACAAAACACCTCACATTATATTCAGTGTTAAAACTCCAAAGACTTTCCTCCTAAGATCAGGACTGTAGCAATGATGTGTGCTGCTCTCACCACCTCTATTCAGCATTCTAATGCAGGTTCTAGTTAGTGCAATAAAGGCAAGGACAGGAAGTAGACATAAAGATTGAAAAGAATGAGGATTTACAGAGAAAGTCCTCAGAACGTAAGGGCTACTACTAAACAACTAATAGAATCAGGAAATTATAAAGGTCAATATCCAAAAATCTATTGTGTTTCCGTTTACTAAAAATGCCTAATTGGAAATGATATTTTAAAAGCAATTCCATTTATAATGACCTAAAAAACATAAAACACTTAATACAGTTAGCAAAACACATATAAGACCTAAACACAACTTCAAAACATTGATGAGAGAAATTAAAGTTAAGACCTAACTAGAGAGATGTTCATAAATTAGAAGACTTGATAGTGTTGATAACTCAGTTTTTTAAATACTGCTCTTTAGATTCAACACAATCTTGATCAAAAGATCAGTGGGACATTTTAGGAGAAAATGATCTTACAAGTTCTAAAATTTTTATAGAAAAGCGAAGGATGTAGATAGCCAAAACAATCTTAAATGTTAAAGACCAGGGATGGAGGCATGGAGGACTTATTAACTAATTTCAATACTTATTATAGAACTAAAGTAATTTAAGATAATGTGGCGTTGATGTAAGAACCGAGAAGTAAATCAGTGGAACAAAACTAAGTCTTAGAGATAGACCCACACACATATGGTCAATTGATTTTCTTCAAAGGTACCCACGCAGTTCAGCAAATGGTGCCAGAAGAGTCACTAGAAAGAAAATGAGTCTCACACCACATGCAGTTGGGATGGATCAGGGACCTCAATATAAAAGCTAAAACAATGAAGCTTCTAGAGAAAAACACAGGACAACATCTTACCAACCTGGGAGTAGGTAACGATTTCTTACAGAGGTCATAAAACCATGCAACGAAGTTCTAATGAATTGTACTTCATCAAAATTAAAAACATCTCACCAAAATTAAAAACATCGACTCATCAAAATGAAAAGGCAAGCTATAAACTGGGGGACTATATTTGCAATACATATACCTGACAAATAACGTGGAGTGATTTGATGGAAGGTTCTATATCTTAATTTGAGCTATGTAACACGGATGTATGTAATTATCAAAACTCACTGAATTTTACACTTAAGATCTGTGCATTTCACTGTGTATAAATTTTACCTCAACAATATAAAGGATAAAAGTTTTTATGTGACAGCTTTTCTACGTAATGGTAATATTATAACAATTAACCTGTTTTGAGCACTTATCTTGACAAAGTACAACTCTTAGCACTTGAGATGTTTTATCCTATCTGACCCTTGCAACAACCCAGTAATACTCCCATTTTACAAGCATAAAGAAGCTAACTAATGTCCCTAAATTTAGGTGGCTTAAACTGGCATGGCTGGGATCTAAACCCAGCATTCAGATCCTGGATGCCAGGCTCATTCTGCTGCTGTGGCAGAGCTCTTATGTGGTTTCTCTGCAGACAGTAACTATCCCAGCAAGACCGAGTGATTAAGGTCATCCCTGAAGAAGAGGAGGAGACCAGCTAAATTGTCATCCACAATAGAAAAATTCTAGGAATAATCAAATGAAGATTTCTAAAACTCCATGAAGGCCACAATTTGGCATAATTGTAGGGCTCGCTTAATCTAGATTTTCCCACCGCTGAAAAATTCACTCAAGTCAAAAGTCAGTCATAGGCTTGTGGAAAAATCACAAGGGCATACCCTTTTACATCTGTAGATGGCCCTCAGTTGAACAAAGTAACCATCGCCTTAAAGAATAAAGGAAGATTTAAAATGATCTTCCTAAACTAAAGAAATGGAATTTAACACATAGTGTTAAACTTCTCGGAGAAAAAAATGAGGTAAAAGGAAAGTGGTAGATCCGTGCATTTACATTATGCAGTAACGGAAAGTATTATAAGCACACTGAATTAGAGTGACCGATGGAAGGTTCCCTCTTGAAAAGTTAATATAATAGTCGGAATTAACATATATGAAAAGTGCCCATTACCTAGAAAGGCACTCATTGAGTTCATTGTTACTGCTATTAGAGCAGTATTTATGACTTAGAAAAGGTAGAAAACATCCTGGTGTCCGCATTGGTACTTGTCAGAGTCTAATTAGAATTTTAATCTCTTTTTAAAAAAAAAAAGAAAAAAGAATGTGAGTTAAGGATGGTAAAAAGAAGTTATTAGAAAGTCCTTGTAATGAAGCTGGGTCTGTGGAGAAGAAAGGCTGAGTGGTCAGTCTGCTCCGCAGATGCCAGCCAAAGCTAGCTGTCCTCCGCCCTTGGGAAGATAGTGCCATTGGCAAAAAGTGCACAGCTATACACTCTGTCCAGAGTGAAGTGTCCATGGCTTGAAGAAGGCTAGAGAATTCTTCCACCACTGACTTCTCTTAGAAGCCCTGGACATCACTGATTGGTGGGACAGAGCAGGTCTAGATGATGCCCAAAAGTCCTTCCCTGATGGAGAATGTACAACCCTGTGAGGCATTTATAAAGACGAAAGGTACAGTATGTTCATATCAATGAAAAGTATTCATTACAAATTCATTAGCTTATTGTAACACTATCTTAGAAAATATTAAATGCAAGGGAAAATACAGAGGAATAATTGTGCCATGAACGTGCATAGAAATCTATCAATTATGCATGTGCATTTAATAAGGTTACACTGACTGATCATGTGATAGAGTCTGAAGTTAAGGGAACAAAGTCAATTTGAGAATTGTTACCAAAAATTGTTAATTTTTTTTTCTTCCAAAGAAACTTAAAACCTTCCTGATATTTATTTTGGCTATAACCATATGTGTCAAAAATGATGAACTGTGGCTGATCTTTTAGTCTATAAGATGTCTGTCCCAGCGATCTCTTTCTGTATCTGTTTATTTGCCAGGTCCATTGGCTAAGGAAATGAGAAACCAAGCATACAGCCTTTGCCTAGAGAAAGTTGGCCAGATTCTGTTTCTCCCTCTCTTAGACACAAAGAATAAAAAATGAAATAAGAAGGGCCCCCTTAAGATTTCTGAGACCCTTTCTTTATGTAGGTGGACAATTTAGAGGGAAGGTCTGCAGAGAGGCATGGCATACCCTGTGGGTAAGGAAGACTTTGACCAATCTCCAGCCCCCTGGGGTTCAGCTTTGGGGTGGGCAACACTGTTGAAGGAGAGGAGATGAAGAGGAGAGAAATTAGATGTTGCTGTTTTATTCATTGTACTCTCAGATTAAAACACAAAAGGCCAACTGGAAATGAGGCCATCCCAGAATAAGACTGCAAACCTTACCTTATGTAATTACATCAGACTGAAAGGCCTGTGGTCCCACAGGTCCGAAAAGGGAGTTTCCAGCAGAATTGAGGGGTCTGTTCCCCTGTCCCCTGTTTGGTTGCTCTTAGGCTGAGCTTTCTCTTTTCCTCTCTCCCTGGGTTTCATCCAAACCTGCCTCTCTTCAGGGGTTATCTAGGCCAGGGTGTCTCAGACTTTTTTTGTTGTTGTAATTTAAATTTTTTAATTGTGGCAAAATACACATAAAGTTTACTATCTTAACCATTTTTAAACGTGCACTCGATGGCATAAAGCACATCCACGTGTTGTGCTGCCGTCACCACCATCCAGCTCCAGAATTTGTTCGTCTTCTCAAACTGAAACTCTGCATCTGTGAAACACAACTCCATTCCTTACTCCTGCCAATTTCTGGAAACCACCGCTCCTTCCTCTTTACATTTGACTGCTGTGGGTGCCTCATGTAAGTGGAATCATACAGTATTTGTCCTTTTGTGTCTGGCTTACTTCACGTAATGTCATGTCTTCAAGGTTCGTCCCTGTGGCAGCATGTGTCACAATTTCCTTCCTTTTTAAGGCTGAGTAACATTCCGTTGTATGGACAGACCGTATTTTGTTTACCTGCAGATAGCGCACTCTGGGAGGGCTTCTACCTTTCGGCTACTTTGTCTCGTGGTGGTCTCACACCCAAAGCTTTCGGGTTGAATCTTCCCTCTTGTCTAAGCAGACCCTACACTGATTACCCCTTTGGCTATTAGGAATAATGCTGCTACGTATGAACATGAGTATATGAATATCTCTTTGAGTATCGACTTTCAATTCTTTCAGGTGTGTACCCACCTGAAACTTTTTGAAGATAACCTACACAGTCAGAAATACCCTTTACGTCAGGCCCTATGAGAGTGTGTGTGCTGAAGCAAAAGTGTTGCAGACATTACCTACCATGACTCTGACATTTTCTGTTCAAGGAAGAACAGAAGAAGAATATGAAGTAACATACAATAGAACCTCTGTAAGTTGACCACCCGAGGGACTGTAACAAACTGGTCAACCTACAGAGGTGGCCAACATAAGGAACTAGGCCTACTGTACTCATATATACATGTGGAGCATGTCTGGTCTATGAAAATTAGGTCAACCTAAGGAGCTGGTCAGCTATGGAGGATGACTGATTTTAAATGCAAATTACAATAACACACATTCTCTTTCATCACCAGCCCCATATACCAAGGGTGGTGGGTTTGAACCTGGCTCCGGCCAAACTGCAACAAAAAATAGCCAGGCATTGTGGCAGGCACCTGTAGTCCCAGCTACTTGGGAGGCTGAGGCAAGAGAATTGCTTAAGCCCAAGAATTTGAGGTTGACGCCACAGCACTCTACAGAGGGTGGCAAAGTGAGACTCTGTCTCAAAAAAAAAAAAAAAGAAAAGAAAAGAGGCTTGGCACCTGTGGCCCACCCGGCTAAGGCACCAGCCACGTACATCTGAGCTGGCGGGTTCGAATCCAGCCCGGGCCCGCCAAACAATAACAGCTGCAACCAAAAAATGGCCGGGCGTTGTGGCAGGCACCTGTAGTCCCAGCTACTTGGGAGGCTGAGGCAGGAGAATCACCTAAGCCCAGGAACTGGAGGTTGCTGTGAGCTGTGACACCACTGCACTCTTCCAAGGGCGACAAAGTGAGACTCTGTCTCTAAAATAAAAGAAAAAAAGGAAATAACATATCCTGGGCTCTGCTGTATTTCTCTAGCCCAGGCCTAGTGGCTAAATGATTTCTTTAGTACTCCCAATAACTCAGAAAGGGAGAAGGAAGTTTGTAAGTAGACCACATAAGCAGCTCCTCATTTCACTTGTGATGGAGGCAGACATTCTCTAGAAGTGAGTGTGGCATTTTTGCAGTGAGCTCCTCCAGTCCACAGAGATGTTAATTAATAAACTTTAGCTGTTCTGTAGGCTTTAGCAGATGGCAACATTTTTCTGAGGAGTCGGCTATGGAAGAGTGTGGCTCACATTACCGTATTTGTTGACTACAGTGAGTAATCAATAAATATTGCCTGGCACTAACACACTGGTTATGATTCTTCCCAATATTATCTTTCATAAAGCTTTTTCATGCTTTTGTGTTGAAGCATTGCCCAGCATTAGAATATAATGCTTACTCAATGAAAAAGTATTGATATGAATAAATGAATGAGTGTAGCAAAATACAAAAGGATGGTTGGAATATATTCATTCACTCTGCATTTTGTGCATCTTCAGAAATGGCATTAGCTGGATTTATTCTTTCTCTTCTTTGGATTATAATTAAGATGTAAACCTCCAAAATGCAGCCTGTGTGTTTGCAAACTGAATGCCCACGCCCAGATAAATATCTTTCTACCCCCAGATAAAAGGATCTCTGTGCACCTGCATGTCCTTCTCAGGCAGCCTGGTGCCATAACAATACTTCTCATATATGGAATGTGTATTTTCTAGCAGGCACTCGACTAGACACATCATCTTATTTAATCCTCATAATCCATTGAGATGTGTTATTACATCTCATATTACAGAAAAGTAAAATGAAGACACAGAAAAGCGAGTTGGCTCATCGAGGGTTCGCAGCTGGCAGCAGCAAAGCCAAGATTCTGGCCAGGTTTGGCGTGCTCCGGGAATGCCTGGAGGCACCACATAAGGTCTGAGGCCGGGTGCAGAGAGCACAGGAGGTGGAAGAGATCACATTTCTGAGCAGAGGGCTGGTACTAATGTCTGCACTTCCTCCCTGTTGTCAAGAGAACTACATCCCAAAGACCCTGTGAGGAGGCTAGGGAGAGAAGGCCAGAGGAAGTCTGGCTGCAGACTGTGAGTGAGCATGCTACTTCTGTGCAGTGACAGGAGTCTTGGAAACCACAGAGGCTGCAGTCTGGAAATCATCTGACAGTCCAATAGCTGGCACAAGTCAAATGACAGCTTCCCAGCCTTGGCCCACCTGCTCACCTCAGAGGGCCTTCTGCTGTTGGCAGAACGTATTTTAGGAAAGCTGTGCTCACGTGGTCCCACTAAAGCATGTAAAATATGTTAGCCTCTGCCTGTCAGGTTCTCTTGCTGAGGATTCCACCCACTTTTAGCTTCTTAAATGACTGAAATATCCAAAGGGACAAGGAATGTAGGGGTGATGGGCAGGTGACCAAACTTTCACACTCACGCATGCATTTACTTTTGTATATCAAAAAAGGCCATTCCTGCTTTAAAAATAATGATTCCATGGAATTTCAAGCATTCAGTTAGAATAATGTTGGAATACCATGATTAAGAGATAATGAGTACTAACTATGTCAGGCTTAAAATGCTTTGGAAAAATGGGATAATTATATGAGATAACAATTTTATGCAGGGACAAGTGTATCTTAAAACATAAGATCACCCTACAGATGAATCAACTCTCTAAATAACACTCACAGCAACTAAAAAAGGAGACAAACATTAAAATTTCCCATTTTAGAGATAAAGAAACTGAGGCTCAGAGAACTCACACATGCAAGTAGTGTGGCCAAGCCAGGATTTTTACCTCAGAGGTATCTGATTTTGTTTTTTTTTTTTTTGAGACAGAGTCTCAAGCAGTCACCCTTGGTAGAGTGCTATGGCGTCCTACTACCTCAAACTCTTGGGATTAAGCAATTCTCTTGCCTCAGCCTCCCAAGTAGCTAGGACTATAGGGGCTCACCCCAACACCTGGCTATTTTTTGGTTGCAGTTATCATTGTTGTTTGGCAGGCCTGGGCTGGATTCGAACCCTCCAGCTCCGGTGTATGTGGCTGGCACCCTAACCGCTTGAGCTACAGGCGCCAAGCTGAGGTATCTGATTTTAAAAGTTGTGTCTGACTTGTTTTCCTCACTGCCTCAGATTACAGACACCTGAGCTGTGTTAAAAAGACATAAACAGTTTCCAGATGGCAGGAAACCCAGTGATTTGGGACTATTTCATTTGAAAGTCTGTTTTACACTAAAGTTAAATAAAGGGTTGAATTAGATTAATTGGCTCCGGCGTGTATGGGAGAGAAGGCATGTTATTCATTTGCTTTTGGAGTTTTAGGGAGTAAATCAAATGATAAGCAGGATGAGGTGAGAAGAATAATAGTTGGATAGACTGATAACCACGTCACTTCACTTCTAAGAACAATGTGATGCTACGTTCACACCACCCCCATAGGTTGTGTACTCTGAAAACAAAGAGTTTTTCTTAATAAGTAAATAGATAAAATGTTGTTACTTAGAACTTTTAAAAAAATCTTTTCCCTTGTGATTCAGTTACAAAAGTAGAGCCATTCTCCAATTGTGTGAGCTTCATTGACAGTGTCGTAAGTCATATCTCACCCCAAAATGTCCTGAGCATTTACTGTGTTCCCAGCACTTTAACCATGTTCTTATAGCTCTCTGACACCTTTACATGAGTAAAGTTTTCAGGTAAGGAATATATGCACAGAGAGGTTAAGAAGCTTGACCAGATTCTCACAGCTGGTTTGTGACAGCGAGGATTTAAATGCAGTTTTACTCCTGAGTCCATATTTGTATTTTTTTGGTTCATTCTGTCACCCTGTGTAGAGTGCCATGTCATCAGCCTGGCTCATAGCAACCTGAGTCTCTTGGGCTCAAGTGATACTCTTGCCCTCAGCCTCCTGAGTAGCTGGGACTACAGGTGCCCACCACAATGGCCGGCTAGTTTTGTTTTCTTATTTTTAGTAGAGACGGGGTTGTCACTCTTGCTCAGGCAGAGTGAAATCTTGAACTACTGAGCTCAAGCAATCCACCTGCCTCAGCCTCCTAGAGTGTTAGGATTATAGGCCTGAGTCACTGTGCTGGCCCTGTTATTATTTTTTTTTTTTTTTTAAGAGATGAGGCCTCACTATGTTGCCTCTGGTGGCCTAGGACTCCTGGGCTCAGGTGGCCTCCTCGGCCTCAGCCTCCAGGTAGCCATCATTATAGACCATTGTGCTTATCTAGACCCATCCTTTAAACCACACTTCTCCAGAGTCCATTTTGGCTATGAAACTTCAAAATATTTCCAAAATACTGACTATTAATGTGTCTTCAGTAAATAAAGAAAACAAACATCGAAAATACACTTGAAGTAATAATTAATGCAATTAAGATCTGTATCTCAGTTTTAAGTGCCTGAAGCATATCAGTATTTTTATCTTCCTTTCCAAAATGCCCAAAAAGTAATCATTCTATTACATTCTGAAGTACATTTGGAGTCTATTGTTTTTTCTAATAATCTGTTACTAATCATGCTTCTTTGCCTCAGGGTAAGAATTGAGGCGAGAAAACTGTATCAGTATCATTAAAAGCATTAAATTTAATGTTCAAATTTTGAAGGAAAACGCTCAATTAAAACTTGAGTGTTTGTATGGTTTTGTTGCTTCCCCAAGGTCCCATGTTGCTTGGGGGAGCAATCTTGCAGGCTCTGGCCTAGGGTGATGCAAAGTGAGACCTGAAACCTGGGGTGGACTTCTTCAGTATCAGGATGTGGCATGCTCTAGGGAAAACTGGATGGGTCAAAAATAAACTAAAATGAAGATGCCATTGAGAACATTACACTTAAAGGAAAAGCATTCAGGATAGCAGTGGAAAGTTCTATTCTTCCAAGAGTTATAAATGGATCCCTTTGTTTTTTCTTAAATCCCTTCTGTTTAAACTCCAAAGTAGTGTTGCCAGATAAAATACAAGACACCCAGTTAAATTTGAATTTCAGGCAAACAGGAATATTTTTTCAGTGTATCACGTACAGCACTTCCAAAATAATTTTTGTGTTAGTATGCCCCGTGTAATATTTAGGACATACTTGTACTAGAAGGATTCTTTGTTGTTTACCTGAAATTCAAATTTAATTAGTCATCTGTGTTTTCATTTGCTAATTCTAGCAACCCTACTACATGACACATAGGCTGTAGGTCCAGCTGGACTTTAAAGTCTTAATTCATAAAAGAATAGAAGACGGGAAGGTGAAGAGGGAGGGAGAGATAAGGGAAAAGAGAGAAAGTAATAGAATGGGAAAGAGAAAATAAGAATGAATTCTGGCCATCTGTCAAGTAAAATAACTAAATTTTGTAAGAAAGAAATCTTAAAACTGAGGTCATAAGATGGAAAAAGTCTGTTTCACAGACTCTTCAGCCTGACTATTTTCCAAAAAAGAAAAAAAAAAAAAAAGGCATCCTATTAACATCTAAATACCAGAGCTCTTCCAGGAATGGAAAGATTTGGAATGTGAAGATTCTTAGTTTTGGAACTTTGTTAAAATACCACAACTTGTTTATTAATTGGAAGGAGGCTTTTTTTTTTTTCCAGTGAGATACTTTGGTAATTTGATGTCAAAGAAAGCTACCTAACTTCAGTTTTTGTTACTGAGAGACATCTGAAACTTCATGGATGACCTTTTGTTTGTTTGCCTAGTGCTGAAATGCAAAAACCTATCAGATACGTGATATGGGGAGGAATTTACCTCTGTTCAGAAATCACACAGTTCTGCCATGAAGCATGAAGATTTTTTTTTAAGTTAAAAATATTAACTGACAGCTTCAAGACCAATTTTTTTTAATCTCTAAGCAGACAAATTACTATAAGCAAGAAGCCTTTTGCCTTAATCCTGGGCACATCACGCATGTGACACTGTTCTGTAGGAGATGGCTTTTTAACTGTGTATGGTGAAAAATAACCTTCGGAATTTTTAGGATGTTATTACAAGCAAGTTTACTAGTTTTTAACTTGCTAAACCACAGCTGGAGCCGGCCTTCATCGGGGTAAGAATATTTTCATAGTACTATTATACCTTTAGTGTTTCAAGAGTAAGATTATTACATTCGGGGAAATATGGCCTTTGAGGTTTGTACTGTCTGCTGAATATGCAAATGTGACTGTCCTATAAAAGAGAAGAGGTACTGACAGTTTCTGTCTGTGCCATAAACTTAAAGCGTCCAACAGATGATATGTTGGGGCTGCTGGAGCAGGAATTGGATCACACCATCGTTTTGGATAAAAGAAAAATTCATATTTCTTTGAGAGGCATTTAAGGGCTGTTCTGTCAAGGCCATATATGAGACTGTCATTGGAGGGGGGAGGGGGCTTGCGTGTTGCTTCTGCTTAAAAAAAAAGAATCAGCCTAATTGTGCAAGGAATTTTCGGACCAAATTAATTGTGCCTGATAATATATTTTTCTAATTAGCGAAGTAAGAAACATCATTGCTTTCTTAGCTTCCTCTTTTCTGCCATTCTGCATCTTATTTTTTTCTTTTATAAGGTACATTGTGTAGGGAGTTTAGATAAAGAAACAACAATATTATGTATACTTTCCTTTAAGGAGGCCCCCCACAATTCCAAAGCCATTCTCTTTCTAGAGAGCCAAAGGTGGTATCTCCACAAGCCTGGCTGCCTGGGGAAATCTCTGAAAAGCCACAGGGAACCATGTTAGCACCCCCAGCGGCATCCAGGTTAGAAGCAGGTGCTATTTTAATAAAAATGTCCAAAGGAAATTGTTGGGTGATATAAATAACAGGACCGATTGGTATGGTAAATTTAAGTGTCCTCTCTAGATAGTTTGCTTTTCTAATCAAATCTCCAGGCTATACTTCATAACTAAAGTATACACTAGATTGCTTCTGGGGCTTTTAAAAATATCACTTAGCAATTCCTGTGCCCTGGACAGTTTTGGTCAATCAGAACTTGCCCTGTGGTTGTGACACACATCTATGGTTGAAAATCATAACTCAGGAAGTCTCAAATCTGCTTTAACCATCTGAATCACTGAAGAGACTTTAAAATGCAGATTCTTGGTCTTCCTCCACCAGAGATTCTGATTCATTGTGGCTGGGTTTGGGCCTAGGAATCTGTATTTTTGCAAAATTTCCCAATTGATTTTGATGATTAGTCAGATTTGGAAACCACCATTACCCTAACTAAATCGTATTAATTTCAGCAACCCAAAGGTTTTTGTTTGTTTGTTTGTTTTGTTTTTGCAGTTTTTGGCCGGGGGCTGGGTTTGAACCCGCCACCTCCGGCATATGGGGCTGGCGCCCTACTCACTGAGCCACAGGCACCGCCCAACCCAAAGGTATTTTTGTTAAAAAGAAAAATAATCTAGTCAGCTATGCAATACATTTGGAGCAATATCCAAATTTCCTATTTTTTCCGCCTTAAACTTTCTCTCAGCTTGATTCACACCTGCTTCTCTCCCTTCTCAGAGGTAGAAATGCCGGATCCTTTTCTCCTCTGTGCCCTGGACCTTATCCCTTCTCCCTCACTCCCCAGGACCCACTCTCACTGTTTTTTTAGTTGTTCTTCCTACCTAGGCTTATAGCATGTCTGTATTTTCCCAGCCAAAACAAAAACAGCTGCATCCATCTCCTGCTGAGCTCGCTTTCACCTCCAGTTCTTTAGCCTGTTACCGGCCCTCTCCCAGCTGCAGCTCCTCTCCAGCATCTGTACCCTGGAGGTCTCCATGGCCTCATTATCCCTGGCGAGACCCGGTAGCCCTTTCCAGTCCTTAAATTCCACACACACAGAGCATGTGAGCCTACTGACCTTGCCCTCTTGGGGCTATCAGTCCCCAGCTGCCATCCTACTACATTCTCTTGGTATTCTTGCCAGAGTTCAGCCTGCGATCCATTTCTTTTCTTTTTCTTGATATTCTCCTTATTCTCTTCTCATCTTTTGAGCTCTAACCTTTATTTATTTCTGCTAAGATACCTCCTGAATGGAGATCTTTAAGATCGGCCTGGAGTTCTTAACCAACCCTTCCAGTCATCCCGATACCTCCAATCTTACATGCTCAAAATCTCATTCCTCTCATTCTGGCCCCACCAGCTTCTTATATTGCCTGCCTGTGCCAACGATGCTGCTCAGACTCAAAACCACGAACCCTTGCCCCTTCCTGAGCGCTGACACTCAGTCACTTGCTATTTCCCATCACTTTTCATTTCCACAGTTTCTCCTAAGTAATTCTGTTCCTTCATGTTTCCATGCCCACTGCTTACTTGGGGGGAGAACCTGCAGCCTCAAGCCTACACGGGGCCCTCCAGATCCCTGAGTGCAGCCCCTAAACTAAATCCCTTTTACTAAAGGTATTTGTTGTATAAAATTTGGATTCAGTCAAAAGGCTGCACTCAGCTTGGCGCCTGTGGCTTAAGCGGCTAAGGTGCTAGCCACATACACCTGAGCTGGCGGGTTCGAATCCAGCCCGGGTCCACCAAACAATGACAGCTGCAGCCAAAAAATAGCCGGGCGTTGTGGCAGGTGCCTGTAGTCCCAGCTACTTGGGAGGCGGAGGCAGGAGAATCACTTGAGTCCAAGAGTTGGAGGTTGCTGTGAGCTGTGATGCCACAGCACTCTACTAGGGCGACAGCTTGAGGTTCTGTCTCAAAGGAAAATAAAAAAGGCTGCACTCAAGGATCCGGAAGGCCACACGTGGCCAGAAGCTCACAGGTTCCCCATCCCTCTGTGTCATCCTGGGCCCTCCATAGAAGACTCATCTCCCTGCCTCCAGTTTCCTCATTCCATCAGTGTGGTGCAGCCAGATTATGTAATGGACAGTTGTGACTGTACCACTCCTCTGCTCTGAAATGTTTGACAACTTTGCACTACCAAAAAGTTATGTTCAGATTCCCAGCTTAGTCTTTAGGATCTTCTGTGATCTGCCCACCTGTTTTTTTTTTAACCTCATATCCCACTACTTATCCCTGGCCCCTGCATACCCAAAGCACCTGCCAGATAGGTATGCTTCCTATTCCTCTAACATGTCCTGGGATTTTTTTTCTATGTTCTTTTGTTTATACCATCCTCTAAGCTCAGAGTGACCTCTTAATTCTCCTGTGAGATTATCTTTCTTGGTCCTCATATGAGATCCTTTCCTGTCTGTCTTGTGTGAATGCTACCAAGGTTCCAAGGCCTGGCTCAGTTTCTCTCTCTACCATTGTACTAAACATATTGGGTGCTTGCTTTTGCCCTAGTGTATTTGCATACCATACAATGAGTATATTAGTAATATATATATGATGTACATATAAAAACACTACAAAATGTACAAAATGAAATAAATTCACCTCAGTTATTTCTTAAACATTTTGAGATGTAGATTAGCCAGGTATTAGCACACTGACGTAGAAATGTAACACATCCTATGATCCAGAACTGTGTATTTTGGTCCACTAACCAAATGACCCAGGGGTAGAGTAGTAAATAAATGGCAAACCACAAACATCTGGCTGCATGTTGGCTTCAGCTTCCACAAATCAAAGATAGAAGAACCACCAAATCCTGACAGTGGAGTGGCTCTCCATGGTGGAATCCACACCTTTCCACACCATTTTATTTTACCATTTCAGCCACAGATATGATAGAATATATTGTTGTTGACCTTGTGTCTAAGGTCTTTCGTCTACATCTGAGGTCTGAGCCATAGAGAATGGTTATGCTCCTTTCTGGTACACCTGCAGGCATGAAGGAGGGTGTGTTATCTGTAGTCCTGCAGGTGTGTTATGTGCCAGGCATGGCCCTGAGGCCTCAAGGTCACATTAGAAGTTCAAGGATCCCAGAAAACTATTCTGATCCCAGCTGAGCTATTGATAATGATAGTTTTTACAACCCTCCTCATTTTGAATTTGCTCTTCCTTGTCACAGCCTTCATCTTCATGGGCAGGAAGAGCTTAGCCTAGGCCTGGCCACCTGGCATCTAGCCAGCACTAATTGGGTGCCAGGAGTTGAGATGGTGCATATTAGTGTCTACAGGGTCCCAGCCACTTAAGGTATGCATGTCTCCAGCACGGCTGCAGGAAAACTAAAAGAATTTCTTTTTAGTAGATCTACCCTTAAAAAATGGCTATGGGAAGCTCTCTGCCAGAAAGAAAGCGATAATAGAACAAAGCTGGGACTTTTCAGAAAGGGCAAATAGGCTCGGCACCTGTGGCTCAGCGGGCTAAGGCGCCAGCCATGTACACCTGAGCTGGCGGGTTCGAATCCAGGCCGGACCCACCAAACAACGACGGCTGCAACCAAAAAATGGCTGGGCGTTGTGACGGGCACCTGTAGTCCCAGCTACTTGGGAGGCAGAGGCAAGAGACTCACTTGAGCCCAGGAATTGGAGGTTGCTGTGAGCTGTGATGCCACGGCATTCTATCCAGG
>CAUYRH010016892.1:0-11788 GCA_963574655.1 Perodicticus potto | reverse complement strand
CGGGGCTCCCTGTGTCTCCCCGGGGTCTCCCCTGTGTCTCCCTGGTGTCTCCCAGGGTCACCCTGGTGTCTCCCTGGTGTCTCCCTGTGTCTCCCTGTGTCTCCCTGGTGTCTCCCTGTGTCTCCCTGTGTCTCCCTGGTGTCTGTATGGTGTCTCCCTGTGTCTCCCTGTGTCTCCCTGGTATCTCCCTGGTGTCTCCCTGTGTCTCCTTGTGTCTCCCTGTGTCTCCCTGTGTCTCCCTGGTGTCTTCCCTGTGTCTCCCTGTGTCTCCTTGTGTCTCCCTGGTGTCTCCCTGGTGTCTCCCTGGTGTCTCCCTGGTGTCTTCCCTGTGTCTCCCTGTGTCTCCTTGTGTCTCCCTGGTGTCTCCCTGGTATCTGTCTGATGTCTCCCTGTGTCTCCCTGGTATCTGTCTGATGTCTCCCTGGTGTCTGTCTTGTCTCTCCCTGGTGTCTCCCTGGTGTCTCCCTGTGTCTCCCTGGTGTCTTCCCTGTGTCTCCCTGTGTCTCCTTGTGTCTCCCTGGTGTCTCCCTGGTATCTGTCTGATGTCTCCCTGGTGTCTGTCTTGTCTCTCCCTGGTGTCTCCCTGGTGTCTCTCTGGTGTCTCCCTGGTGTCTGTCTTGTATCTGCCTGCTGTCTCCCTGTGTCTCCCTGGTGTAAGGTACATGACCCAGCTGCCCCTCTCTCACTGGGATGGTTTTAGAGCTCCACAGTTATTCATGCTTCCAACTCCAGATTGTCCAGACACAGAAGTTAGCAGTGACAGAGGTGTACCTGCAGAGCCTTAGGTGTACATGTCCATAAAAGGAAAAACATACTTTCAGGCAAAACATGTCAGAGCACTAGAGAGTGTCAATTTGACCGAGGACTAGAGAGACCTCGAGTCACTGCCCTAGTCCTAGACTACGCCCTGGGAAGGGTGCTCGTTGCCCTCCCCACACCTTACTTTCCTTGTGTTCCCATTACCTGTTGCATAGTGCCTTGTAGTTTGCAAATGACTAAAGACGTACTCCGTCTCCTTGTCCTCTTGTATACCGAATGTAGCAGCAGACACGAGGTCCTCACAAGGACAGATTGTCCGTGCATCCTACACTGCAGGTGAGCATCCCGCTCTGACAGCCCCTCCTGACGTTCCCTCCCCGTGAGGCAGGTGGTATCCACAGTCAGGCTGTGCGCTCTCCCAGGTGACCTCCTAGGAGCCCAGGGTTTCAGACCTTTCCCAATGCTCTAAACCCACAAACTCAGTCGCCTTGTGGCTATGTCCACTTGAATGACACACGGTCATGTCAGTTTCAGTGTCCTAAATTGAAATTTCCCCTCCAGATCTGTTCTTTCTCCTACATACTTTATGTCAGTTAACGATGGTCTTTTATCCCAATCAGAAATCTGTGAGTTCTCATGGACTCTTCCCTTTCACTCACTTTTCAATTCTATAATCGCCCAATTACTACATTGTCTACTTCTTAACTCTCTTTTAGTCCTTTCGTTTCCTTTTTACCCACTGCCACATGTTAGTTCCTCTAGATCTCATATTTTCTCACTTTTGTTGCTGCAAAAACATCCCCAGCAGTTATCCTGCCTCTGGCTAATCCCTGCCAATTCGCAGCTGCCAGAGTGATCCTTCTAAATGCTTTAACGATAAAGTTCATGCTCACGGGCAAAGCAAATGAAGACCTTTGCAATAGGATATTGCCAAATAAAACTGTTGGCAACTCTAGAAAGGCAAAGTGTATGTGATGCCTCTGTGCTGTTCCCTCAGCCGGCAAAGCTCTTCAGCTTCTGTTTAATAAACATCTTGGACTGTACAGTGAATCGTGGATCATTATATCAGGGAAGACTTTGTGAATGGCCTCCTCCTCATTTTGCCAGCTTGAGTTTGCTTCTCCTTTACCCCTTCCTGACACTAAATTAATCACAGTGTTTTATCATTTCGTACTTAACCCAGTGAGCTCTAACGAATGATTAGTTGGGTTGTCCAACTCACTAATGTTGTAAGTTCCTCTAGGACCGAAACTACTTCTGAGGGGCTTAGGGCAGTGACCACCAGCAGAAGAAGGATTTGGTAAATGTTGAACAGAATCTGTTTTACTTTCTCCAGAGTACAAAGTATACCTGAAAGAGATTAAATTATTCCACGTGGGAAGTTTCTACTTAGGCTTACCAAAAGATCAGGTTTATATGTTCTTTTTTACCCCTACTTTTTTCTAGTAAGATGTTTAAAGTAAAAAAAGCACAATTGAAGAGTTGGGACTTATCTCTGATAAGGAAAATGAGCACAGAATCAAATTCTCATTGCTACACTAGTCCCTAGGGAGGTAGTTCTCAAAGAGTGGTTCCTAGAATGGCGGCCAGATCATTACCTGGAACCTTGTTACACATGCAAATTATTGTACCCTGCCTCAGAGCTATTGATTTGGAGACTCTAGGGATGGAGCTTAAGTGGTTTTATAAGCTTTGCAGGTGATCCAGATGTGCCCTCTAACCTCAGAACCACTGCCTTTGGGGGTGAGAGGGGAAGGAAAGAACAACACAGAAGGGTATTAATTAGCCTTAATTAGCACGACCTTGTACTGGGCCATTTATTTTATTTACTTCCTTAACTTCTCCAGGACACTAAATTAGTACTTTGAGATTAATTCTGGCAAGATACCTTTTATTCCACTTGAAATTATTTTAGATACAGCAGGCTTGAGTTTGGTATAGTACCTGGCCTGGTAGAAATGGTGCGCTGTCCACATGCCTGCTCGCAACACTCTCTTCTTAACCCTGAGTTGTGGCATTGCCTTGAATCACAGGTATCTGAGCAGCTGGCTTATCTCTTTCACTGTGAGGTTTCACAGAACGTGGACCACGTTTGTGTTCAGAGGCCTACACGCAGCTTAGAGGGGTACCTCGTACATGTGAGCTAAATACTTGATAGAATCAGTTGGACGAATGAATACATCTCAGAATATTTATCACAGCACTGTCTTGATTTGGGTTTGCACCATAAACTACACAGAGAAGAGATTAAAAACTTTGTATTTCTCTGTTTTTGGTGTGAGAAGCCTTATCACCTGCTTATATGGGAGGAAAGGGGAGCAATTATTATGGCAATGGGGAACTAACCACATTTTCTCCTTCTGGTTTGTAGTAGCTGCTTCAGCCTGATTGGTGTTTTGAAGGTGCAGACTTTTCAGTGTGCAGGTCTATTGAACTTCACGGATTCCAGAAGCTGGTTCTTAATCCTCTGCCTCAAGTTTAAAATCTTGTTTGGCGGTAACTTGTCCTCGAAAGTATGGGTATCAGTATAGGTTGGCACGACCCTAGGACACCATTCTCAGATGTGGGGGCTGCTCTGTTCGGGGCAGACAAGACTTGTCTTTAAGTGGCCCCCTGTGACTTTGCCATTTGGGATTTTAGGATTAAACTTAGAAAGAGTTGGCACTGGCCAGAGGACAGGCGTAGGAAACTGCTCTCGATGGTCTCTCTCCAGGCAGAGACAGACTTTTCAAATTGAGAAATGGCAAGAGTGTGACCGGCCAATTCAGAGTTCTCAGTCATCGAGTGAGTGTGCAGAGCTAACTACGAACTAGATCACTTCGAAGAAGAAAAATGAAACAAAGGTCTCTTATGTTGTATTTCCCAAATTTACTGCTTTCTCTAGAAGAGTGGACCAGGAGGCTGCTGTCTGTTTGATATTATTTCACCTTTTTATCCCTTGAGATTCATAGATTTTGCACCTATTTCTGTGAACACGAGATAGCAAAGCCCCTTCAGACACAAGCTTCTGAGTGAAAACTGATTGCCCTGCTGTCCACCTGGCTTGAATATGATGAACTCTGAAGCCATTCGCCATGCTAAACGTTGTCCTCTTGCTAAAGGAATTAAAGTTCCTGGATGTTTAGCTCTTACCCATAGAGAGGATATTGCTAATTATCATCCTTTTCGATAGTTGAAACAGAAATATGAGGTGAGTGGAAACTGATGAGAAATAGTCATTATTTTTATTGATTTGTAGCATCAGGAGACTTTTTTGTGTAAGTTCTACTATGTATGTACTGAAAATGTCTAAAATAGGAAAAATTAACAGGTCAGGCAACACCATTTTTCTTCATTTCTGTCATGTCCCAGGTGAGCTAGTTTTACAACAGGCCTGCTATAGAACTTTACTGTAAGTTGTCAGGTTGTCCGGGTTCTACAATAAGAAAAAAAATTCCTTAGTGTCTGGATGCAGAGGAAAGGGCAAAAGTTAGCATGTGTTTAAGAACTAGCTCATCAGATTCTTTTTAGCCATCGTTCTAAAGGAATCTGAGTGTAAAAGTTATTTTCTACAGCATTTTTGTAATAGAAGGGGAGAAGGAACCTAAATGAATTGACTAAATAGGTACATCAAGGTACATCCCAAGATACATCCATACCATGGAATATTATGCAACCATTAAAATCAAGACACAACACTTATATGTAAACATGGAATTAACTCAACAAGATATTAAGTGGAAAAGCAGGTTTCAGAGTATCATGTATAATAAGTATCCATTTATATAAAATTATGCTTGTCTAATATGTACATACACGCAATAAGATTTATAACAGAAGTTCACCAAAATATAGGCATGATCTCTAGATGGTTGGATTCAGGTGATATTCATTCTCTTCTTAGACCCTTCAGTAGTGTTTTGGAGAAAAAAGAATGTATCTTTTTTTGCAAATTAAACATGTAATTAAGATGTAAAAAAGAGCTAAGCATGTGAGCTATAACTGTTTGCAGCTCCTGTTCAGCTTATATTTTATTTTCCAGTGCAATTCCACATTGCTAGCCTTTTATTCAGTATTATATTTAAAATATAAGAATTTATAATCCATAAGGAATATAAAGACAAATTGGAGAAACGCACTAAATTTTATGGCTAATAACAGGGAAATAAAAATACAACAACAGGAAAATTGTAGGAGAGAGAAAGAGATAGGAAAAAGGATGTCTATAAAGGAAAAAAATGAGAAATACTTCAAAAGAAATGAAATGAAAATACCAAGAAAGACTGCAGCAAAGGAAGGAGGTGGAATAACAGGATGATGGTGCCTTAAAATGAGCAAGAATCACATGTTAAGAAAATATAAACAACAATTTGATCCCCTGCAACAGTCCAAAGAAATTAGTAGATAAAAAGTTTTTAATGTCTATTTTATGTAGGAGAAATGAAGGCCCAAGAAAGGTAAGCATCTTGCCTTATCTATTACACATTTGATAGAAAGCCTGTCTATCTCCTTGCTTGTTATGTACCAGGAATTCTACAAGTTGTTTTATGTCAACCTCACAGTGATTCTAGGGAGTCTCAACCCCCATTTTGCAGATGACAGAATCGAATCTCACAGTTATAAAGTAGCTTGCCCTAAACTTCATAGCTATTAATAGAATAATCTGGACTCAAACTTAGAGCTCTTCCCTTAAGCAGTGTTTGTTTGTTTGTTTTCTTTTTAGCACTATGGAGAATAATTTCCAATAGAAAGAAAAATATAAATACAATAAACAAAGGGATAGGGATGAAAGCTACAAAAGAAGAAGAAAAACTTTCCAAAATTAACAACCATTTGTTTAAAACATATGAAAGTAAATTACTTTCATTTGCATGAAATTACTATTTTGGGCTAGCATAATTTTTCCCAAGTCAAATATTGATGGAGCCCAGTAAATGCTGTCCCTTTGAATCTAAGTTGAACTTAAAAAAGAAAAAAAAATACTTTTCAAGAGATAAATAAATTATTCTTCCAAAACCATCTAAATTTTTTTATGGGGAAATAACAAAGGCCATGCAAAAAGACAAGATTATTGCCTTGATTTATAAACAGTGCAGGACTCAGAGTGTTTTTCATTGCTGTCAAAAGCAGCACCATACTTTCAATGCAACTTGATGCCAGTTCTGATTGTGACTTTCCTCTTGTTCCCATGGTAACTCACTCTAATGTGATCAGCATTGCATAGAACTTTTTGCATTGAAAGAGGGAAGAAAGAAAACCCTGACTCTGTGTGTCCATGCAAACACAGAGTAGGGTCTGAATAAATATTTATTGAATGAAAAAGTAAAACAGAAACAGTCTCAGCCACACAATTGCTTGCTAAATAGATGCGGTGCTAAAATTTGCATAGGTAAACATCTTCCTGGGCAGAACAAACTTTAACAAAATAGAAAGGTGTAGGTTGTTTTTGCTTCACTTTAGACCCAGATTGTAACACAAAGAGAGCTGTCTAAGTCAGGGTTTAAATAGCTTAATTGTGCAGCAAGTTAGAAGTTAAAGGGTCAGAGTAAAGTTAAGTAAATGAAGCTGTTTTGGAGAAAACCTGTAATGCAGCATTCCAGGTCTCCAAAGGCACAGTGCCATTTTTGTGTGTGTTAAATCATTTTAAGGCCAAATACTGGTGTTTGCAGACTTCTCGAGCTTCCTTATGTTTCCAGCCTTTGCAAAACAACATAACCAAGTACATGGTATCTGAATCTGGTGGGCTGCTTCTGAGATTTGCTTGGAAGGTATTTGAACACATGTTGGGATTTTTTGTTTGTATGTTTCCAGTAAATAATCTGAACTGTTTACTAAAAATTTTTTAGGTTCTGGCAGTTGACCATTTATATTTTGGTGGCAGTCTGAAAATTCTGACCTTACTAAGGTGGGTGCCTCTTGTGAAAGGACAGAAGCCTTTTAACATGGAAGAGATGTGTAGTATCTAGACGTGTGAGCCAAGAGGTTTCAACATACGTAGCAATCAAAATTTAAGCATATTTAAATGTTGTCTACTGGTGGTGTCTGTGGCTTAGCGAGTAGGGCGCCGGCCCCATATACCGAAGGTGGCGGGTTCAAGCCCGTCCTTAGCCGAACTGCAAAAACAAACAAACAAAAAAAAAAGTTGTCTACTCACTTAACAAATATTTACTGAGTTCTTACTGTGTGTCAGACACTGTGGTAGGCACATGTCAATCGAAGAAAAATCTCTGTTCTCATGGAAAACAAATCCTCAAGGTACTAACATAAAAGTGGGAGCAAAACAGTGGGCACCCCTGGTCATACAGAGTGGTGTGATGGGCTTGGAAGACTCAGAAGGAGAGAGAGTGGGAGGAGGCTGAGGAATTAAAAGCTACCTGTTGGGTACAAGGTATACTATTCGAGTGATGGGGGCACTAAAAGCCTTGGCTTTCCTACCATACAGTTCATCCATGTACCCCAAAATCTATGAAATTAAAAAAAGAAAGAAAGAAAAAAAATCTTTGTTCTTTTGGAGTTTACATTCTAGAGAAGAAAACAAAAAATAAAAGTAAAATGAAAAGACATTGGATGGTAGCAAGTGCAGTGGTATAAAGTAAGTCAGTGACAGGAGTTAAGTTTCAAATAGGAAGGTCACGGAAGCCTCACTGCAAAGGTGGCCCTTGAGCAAGGACCTTAAGGGGAGGTTTAGGAGAGTGCCAAGGTGCCAAGCAGACACTGGGTGCAAGAGCATCATTCCAAGCTGGCTGAGCGAGAAGTGGAGAAGTTCTGAGACAGGGGCATCCCTGGCATGGTCCAGGAGTAAATAACGAGGTGGTCAGTATGGCTGGAGCACCTGGCGGGGAGAGGAGATGGGAGCTGCTGTTGAAGCAGCGAGGTCTAGGAAGCAATGTCACAGGGCTGTCAGGGCTGCTTGGTTGTCCCTGGTGCCCAGTGCCCAGTGCCAAGAGTGAGTGCTGGTTCGAAGTAGAGCTGATGACAGAGTGATCACAGATAGAAAACAATCACACACACACTTATTGCTGAAGTGCGTCTCAAAGCGAAGGCCCCACGTCTGAGCACATACTTTCTTTTATATGCTCATTAGTTTGTCCCACCTTCATCCTGGCAGGATTGGTTGCTGTTTCCTGCCTGTGGGGTGATTGACAGATTGGGGTTATGTAACACCTTACATAACAGGTTAGATGATATAATGGTTTCCTTACTATGCAAGCGTCTTCTAAGAATCCTTCATGAAAACTTTACCCATGCTATGCTTATTAGATGGTAATGAGACCCAGGTCAGCTGAAGGCCATTGGGAGCTCCTTACTGTGTGTGTCCCCACCAAGGAGCAGTTCCTAGATACAGTTGGTTCTCAGCTACCACTCAATTCCTGTGCTCCATCCTAAAGCCACTTCTTTGCCATCTGTTTACTCTCTGCCACACCTAACAAGGCATTGAAGACCACTGAAAATGATTTCATCTTGGCATGAGATGGGAAAGCACTGGAGGGTTTTAAGCAGAAAAATGGCATCATCTAACTAAGGCTTCAAATGGATCATTCTGGCTGCCATGTTTAAAAAAGACTAAAGGGAGAAAGGGTGGAACTTTGAAGGAGGTGATGTGGGAGGCTATTGTGTTAATCCAAATACGAAATGATGGTTTCTTGGAATAGCCTGGTAGTGTTAAAAATGAGTGAATTTGTTGGATTCTGGATATCTTGTAGAGACAACAGAAATTTTAATAGTTAGAATGTTAGGTTTGAAAGAGAGGAATAAACCAAGGTGCCAAGATTTTTAAAGGAGGAACTAGAAGGATGGGGTTGCTCTTTAAGAAGAAGGAGAAAACTGCAGAGGATTGAGAGCTCAGTTTTCAACATGTAAAGTCTGAGGCATGTAAGAAGGGATGTTATTGGGACTGTGACTCTGGAGTTCAGGGGAGATGTCTGGGCTAAAGATATAAATTGATCAGTCTTTGATGACTGGAATTATTTAACTATGTAAAGACATGAGGCCCTTTGTGAAGTTTGTGAGCTTTGGGGCCCCGTGTTTGGATTTCAAGGAGATAGGGAGGAACCTCCAAAGATGACCAAGTGAGGGCGATAGCCTGGAAGCCAAAGAAAGACTGTCTCTCAAGGAGACATCGGGAAAAGTGAGGTAGGTTCTGACGGATTATAAATACTTACTAGGACATGCCATGCAAGAGGTATTTGGGCTTCCCAGAGGGCTGAGGCATACACACACACTGGTGACCTGTGCAGCTCATAGTCACCATGGAGCTGTCACCATATTCACAACAACATAGACCCTTTGGAAAAGACTGGAAAGGAGACCTAGTTCAGTGCCTGACCTGCTGCAAAATTTCCATCCTGAAGTCATCCAATGATTTTTTTTAATCATCTTCGGTAACAGGTGACTTTAAATTTTTGAACAGTTCATGTATCTTTGAATCCCTCTAACAGTTATAATAAATGCATGAGGGGGGCGCCTGTGGCTCATCAAGTAGGGCGCCGGCCCTATATACCGCAGGTGGCGGGTTCAAACCTGGCCTCGGCTGAACTGCAAAACAGAAAATAGCTGGGGGTTGTGGTGGGTGCCTATAATCCCAGCTACTCGGGAGGCTGAGGCAAGAGGATTGCCTAGGCCCAGGTGTTGGAGGTTGCTGTGAGCTGTGTGACACCACGGCACTCTACCGAGGGCGGTAAAGTGAGACTCTGTCTCTACCAAAAAAATAAATAAATAAATAAATGGACAAGTCATTGCCCTACTACCTGAATGAAGTGGATTATAATGCCAACATTATATTGATTTATAACTCTGAGTGTATTTCTCAGTTTTCCAAATCCAAATATGCATTCATTCAAGAAATGTAGCATTTGCTCGATTTGCATGCTCATTTTCCTCCTAAGTTGAGTTCTTGGGTTTTTTCAGTATTTGTTTCTGGGATGCATAGAAAACATATTTATCTACTTTTTAAGATGTATACGTAGTGGTATGAAATTAAATAAAGATATCCAGATACCATCGTGACATCAAGCTTCATAACAAACTGAAATCCTGGAGAGCAGAGACGGCGTCTCCTGTGCCCGTCAGTAGGGAAAGCCATCTCCATGTTTCCAGACTCACAGTGAACAAGTCGCAATTTCAAACCTTTCAACAGGTGCCATCTGCCGAATGCCTCTTCTCATAGGAGACACTGCTGAGTTGTTCCAAACAGCGCGTGAGAATAGCAAATGGGCTGAGTGAACAGTCACAGGCAGGTCCTGAGAGGTGTGAAAGCCCAGATTCAGCCTCTCCCGGGAGAGGGGGGCTGCCTCTACCATCTTGAGGGCAGCCTTTCTGCACTTACACTTCACTTGCGGCCCAAGCCTGAGGTGGACTGGCTGAAACTAGCAAGTGGAGGGACCCAGCCCAGCAGAGGAGGCAGAACAGGCAGCCCTTTCCTTCTCTTGTCTCTGCCCAGTGGTTGCCCCTGCCCAGAATTTCTGTTCCTACCTCTGGGCAGCACCGCCAGCTAATAATGCGCCTAGAATGTGAAGTGAGAGGCAGCCCCGTGTGCAGTGAGCAGTAGGTAACTACATGTCACTTGCTTAATTAAGTTTCACTTTCTGGTCACCTTAGGGAAACTGTAGGAAAGTTTTTCTTTTCATTTCTTTTTTTTTTTTTTGACTTGATGCTTTTTTTCCTTTTTTTCCCTTAGCTAGAAACCAAGCAATTTCACATTGTGCTGAAATGGATATGCGTGTTTGTGTTGGCTGAATTAAGCATCTGTAATCATATATTTCCTCTCTTTTGTCTATTTGAGCCACAGTCTTAGTATGTGGGACAGAAATTTCATTTAATGGAGACATAATTGTTCTATTGTCTCAGGGCTGTTGAGAACAGCTCATCTCCACTAGAATGCTTTTCTGCGGTGGAGTCCTCAGCCTAGCACTGACTGCACTATTGTTTTCTTCAAATACTGTGTATTCTCTAAGAAAGTCCAAGAAGCTGATAAGTTTGTTGCACCTGCAAGGGAATCTGCTTTTCCACCTAGCTTTAAACACAGAAAATTGTACATTAGGAACCTACCCTTCCTCGGCAGGCTGTGTGGACCCATCATGGGAAAGAATATATGATTTTAAGAATATATGATGTGGGAGAGCTGCTTTTCTTTTTATTTATTTATTTATTTATTTTATTTATTTTACTTTTTTTAGAGACAGAGTCCCAGTTTGTCACCCTCGGTAGAGTGCTGTGTCCTCACAGCTCACAGCAACCTTCAGCTCTTGGGCTAAGGTGATTTTCTTGTCTCAGCCTCCCGAGTAGCTAGGACTACAAGCACCTACCACAACGCCTGGCTATTTTTTTTGTTGTTGCAGTTTGGCTGGGGCAGGGTTCAAACCCACCACCCTTGGTATATGGAGCCAGTGACCTACTCACTGAGCCACAGGTGCCACCCCAGAATTGTACTTTTTTTTTTTTTTTTTTAGGAATAATAAAATTTAATCTCAGAACTTAGGGGGAAAATAGAGAAAATGAATTTTGTTCTCTGCTTTACATCCATACAAAATTAGCTGCAATTTGATTGCAGTCTATTTATGAGGAGTCTAATGTAAACACTGCAGACAGAAATTATGGCAGAATATCGTCATCACCTGGTTAATCGTGAGCTTAGACTGATATTTCCAACTTACATTAAGACAGAAATGTTTTCTTTTTTTTTTCATTTTCTTAAATACATGTATTTTATTATTCTTCACTACATTATTTCCCCCATCCCCACCCCCCAGTGGTAAGACAGAATTTATTTACAGAAAAGAATACAGAAAACACTAAAGCTCCTGGTAGAGGGAGAGAAGTCAAGTGGGGAGAGAGAAGCTTGGGAGAGCTGCTTTTCAATAAGGTTGTGGTTTAGTAAGCTTCAAATATTTCTAGATTTATATACCTTGCGTATTAATTCCACCACAGAAGGGGCCTATTATTACCCACTTGTACATGTGTGACACTCGCTGAAGCATGTCCCTGGAAATATACCTAACCACATGAAAGTAAAAGCCTGTCACAGCACAGGAACCTGAGTGTAAGTACATCC
>CAUYRH010016891.1:0-11194 GCA_963574655.1 Perodicticus potto | reverse complement strand
AAATTTCCAAGTTCCAGGAAGTTACAAATTCCTAAGGGCTGAGTCACCATGGAGAGGACCCTGCAAGTGTATCCTTGTGCTCTCCTTGACAAAACCTGTTCTCCCAGACCTCACCCTTCTCGGGTATCCTCTCTCACTATCATATAAATTGGTAGAAAGGAGACCTCTTAAAGGACTTGAATCCTGTTTGGTACTGAGACCTCTTCAAGGACTTGAATCCTGTTTGGCACTGTCTCACTTGTTTATATGTCCCCTTGAGAAACCATTGCATAATTCCTTGAGATTAGAAAATCATGCCCTCTGAGGAACATGGTAGGAGTTTAATGATGAGTCTTCTCACTTCTCTTCCCTCTAAAAATGTGAAATTCCTATGTGACTCATACTTGTGGCTTACATTACATTTCTTGGCAGCTTTGGTACCAGACACCACCATATAAGATTCATCAGTTTAACTGTGTGAAAACAAAAAACTTCTGTTAGACAAAAACAAATGATAAATTGAGGAAAGTATATTTTCAATCTATATCACAGACAAGGCATATCATCTTTCTTTTTTTCAAATTACTATGAGAACACAAATTTTTAGGTTACATTGTTCTCACCTCCAAGGTAAAGTTCAAGTTGTAGAAGAGCCCCTCACCCACAGGGCAAGCTGAACACCCTGGCATTGGGCACATTAGGTGAGATCCAGCCAAATGCCCTTCCCCATCCCTCCCCACCTTTTTGCTAGACTATATTTGTGTTTTATCATTTGTATGAGTGTGTAATTGTTAATAGATTAGTTTCATATGAATATTAAGTACATTGGATTTTTTTTTTCCATTCTTGAGCTACTTTACTAAGAAGAATGTGTTTCAATTCCATCCAGGTAAATATAAAAGATGTAAAGTCTCCGTCTTTTGTTTATGGCTGAATAGAACTCAAATTAATCAACATATCACCTTGACATAAAAATTATTCCTAGAAATAGAGAAAAATTGAAAAATAACCAAAAACTTTAAAAGGCAATACAAAGGAAAAGGGGGGAAAGGCCCGTAAACACCTAAACATCACCTATTTGTTGTTTATAATAATGAAAATGTAAACACATACCCCTGTATCACTCTCCCTCTGGAGAAACCCTAACTGCCCCCTTCTATCATTGCCCGATTCAGCAGGAAGCAGTTCGATTGAGTCTTCACCCCTTTTCCCTAACAGCAGTTAGGGTTTCTGCTCAGAGAGGGAGAATTGATGCGGGACATTTGGCACCCTGGCCAGCTCAGCGGAGCTGGCAGACCTGCCACCTCCTCCTTGGCGGTGTCGGTGCTGCGGCAGCCAGCTGAAGAACCAGCGGGCTTGATGACTGGCAAGGAGGGGGACCTCCAACCCCCACCGGAGGCTCCAATAGCCAAAAAGGCTGGACAACTGCCGAGGAGACACCTGTGCCTTGGTGTCCCCTTCACTTTGCACTTGGGACTAAATGTGGAACCCCCATTTCCTATGCCTAGGTCAGTTTCATGCGAATTTCCTGGGCCTCAATTCCATGAATGGACTATGTCCATTCATTGGCATTGATTCACTTTGCCCTGGAGGGGACTATGTTTGTTCATTGATACTTTCATTCACCTTGCAAAAAATAAATTAATTAATAAAGATGAAAAAAAAAAAAAGATGAAGCTAGAAAATGTAAACATATCTATATCAAGAATTAGTATATTATACTTTAGATAGAAGAAATCCAAGAGTGTCAGTTCACCTTATTGTTTATATATGGGGGGAAACACAGATTGCCTCCCACACAGCAGATGGGAAGAATAGGTTGGCAATATGTTTCTAAATTACATATACATTTACCCTTTGACCAAACAATTCCTGTATGTATCTTACCTGCACACATATCAAAAGATATCTGGGCCAGGTGCAGTGGCTCACACCTGTCATCCTAGCACTCTGGGAGGCCAATGTGGGAGGATTGCCTGAGATCAAGAGTTCAAGACCAGCCTGAGCACAAGCAAGACCCTGTCTCTTCTAAAAATAGAAAAAATTAACCAGCATCCTTGTGGGTGCCTGTAGTCCCAGCTACTCAGAAGGCTGAGGTGGGAGGATCACTTGAACCAGTAGTTTGAAGTTGCTGTGAGTGAGGCTGAGGCCACAGCACTCTAACTTGGGTGAAAGAGTGAAATTCTGTCTTAAAAAAAAAAGCGGGGGCGGGGTTCGGCCTCCATAGCTCAGTGGTTAGGGCACCAGCCACATACACCGGGGCAGGTGGGTTTGAACCTGGCCTCAGCCTGCCAAACAACAATGACAACTACAACAACAACAACAACAAAAATAGCCAGGCACTGTGGTGGGCACCTATAGTCCCAACTACTTGGCAGGCTCAGGCAAGAGAATTGCTTAAGCCCAAGAGTTTGAGGTTGCTGTGAGCTGTGATGCCACAGCACTTTCCCGAGGGCGACATAATGAGACTCTGTCCCCCCCAAAAAAGATATCTATACAAAGTTACTGATTGCAGCAATGTTTGTATTAGAACATTTTTAGAAACAGTTCAAGTTTCACCAATAGGGAACTGATAAAATAAATCATGGTATATTTATTTGCTCAAAGAAATACCAGGCAGCTATAAAAAGAGTAAAGTTTTGTGTATACTAGTAGTAAAAGATCTACCAGTCTTAGTGGAAAAGAGCGTGATGCAGAAGTATATACAGTGTGTATTTTTGGAAGGAAAGGAAGGAGTCCAGACTTGCAAGAGAGACACAGATACTAATAAAACACTTCGCTGTGAGCCGGAAGCAGGGGGGTGGGGGGTACGCCTCGGGGGCAAGTGGCAAGGAAACAAGATGATGGGAGTGGGCAGACACAGGAGGAGGACCCCAAGGATGGGATCAGCAAGACTGACACGGCCACATCTCATGGTGCCATGTAGGTCCCAGAAAGAACGTTGGCTCTTAAGCTAAGACGAGACTTCCTTAGAGGAGCTTAAGCTAAGACATGACGTCATCTAACTTGTGGGTTAGAAGAAGCAGTTTAGCTGCTATGTTGATAATTGATTGTAAAAGGGTTAAGGGAAATAGCAGGGAACCCAGGTAAAAGACTCTTTTGCAAGAATAATTGGCACGTTAAATGAAGGTGGCTTGCTCCAGGGCAAAAGCACTTAAAGTGAAAGGAAGTGCTAAGGCTTTGTATATATTTTGAAGGTTAAGGCACTAGAATTTGTTACAGAATGGAACACCAGATGTGAGAGAAAGAGAACTCATAGATGATTCCCCAGCCCTGGCCCTGGCTTCTTCCCCCTCCTGGTACCTGTGACATTGCAAGGATTTTATGGCCTAGAGAGACATAGGGACTAATAAAGAAAACAAAAAGCTACACAAGAGAGGAGCTGTAGGCAGGATGCTTTGGGAGCAGGTAGGGAGAGTACCTAACTCAGTTTTAGGGAGTCAGAAACAATCTCTCTCCAAATGTAGGAAAATAGGGAAGAATTACCTGATTTCTAAGCAAAGGATATAATTTATGAAGGTCAAGAAGCTAGAGAGAAACCACTGATCATTCTAGGAAATGCCATGAGTTCAATGTGGCTGAGCGATGGTGGGCAAGAAGTATGTCAAGTGGTGAAAAGAAGATTTTGGAGAAGGGGCCAGATTACGAAGGGCCTTGTAAACCATGCGAAGGTGTTCATAATTGAGGGAGGCAAGTAGATAATCATCAAAGTGTTTGAGCCTAAGGGATAAATTGAAACATGAGTTCCAGAAGGGACAAATCATAACAGGCCATAATCTTACAGGGAAAAGATAAATCTGCTGTAGTGTATGACATGTACTTAGAAGAAATATTGAAACAGTGCTCTGGTCTTACTTTAAACCCCACCATACTACATCAAGAACTTCCTCAGAGTAATAAAAAAAAAAAGATCTCAATGGTGGGAGGTCCTAGTCAAATCCAAGGATTTTTTATTGTTGTTGGAACCCATGGCTATCACCTTCATCCTTTCTTTGAAAATCAGGCTTTTCTGTTCAGTGACGTTGCTCTAAGTCGAGATCTGCTTTCTAAACTGGGAGGTCAAATTAAATTTTTCTCAGGAGAAATAACTGTAGAAATCCAAGATGTATCAGACTCTGAAACATTTCATACCCAAATTGATTGTGCTGAGGAGACTAATGAATGTCATAAAAATATATAGATATGATAGATCTCTGTTAAATCACTGACAGTCTGTGGGCCTCTTCTGTAGATGTGAGAAAAGTCAAAGGGCTAAACCTACTAAAATCAAGACTGAGCCTTCAAAACTACTTCCTAAATTGCCTTAGTACCCTTTGACACCTAAAGCCATGTAAGGGCTCACTTTTATAATAAAAGATTTGAGGAAACAGAGGCTATTACTCCTTGTATCATCCCTTGCAATACTCTCATCCTACCTGCCAAACACACACACATACACACAGAAAAGATGAAATTTGTACAAGATCTGAGAGCTATAAATACAATTGTTATTCCAGGATTTCTTATAGAGCCCAACCCAAAATGCCTATTGACAAATGTACCCACTAAATAAATCCAAAGGGTTCTGTTGGGAGAAACCAGCAATGTCCTGGGACTGTAATACCCCAAGGAATCTACCAAGGTGCCTTCATACTTTTACAGCAGGATTTAAAATTCTTATAATTTACCATAAAGTCTACCCTAATTCAATACGGAGACGTTTGCTTCTTTGTTCTTCATTCAAACAGGGCTCAGAAATTCATTTTATATGCAGTCATTCCTCAGTATCCATTGGGGATTGATTCCAGAACTTCCCTAAGATATTAAACATTGAGTGTGCTCAATCAAATTCCTTATATAAAATGACATAATCTTTTCATATAACCCATGCACTTCTTCCCATTTAACTTAAATCCTCCCACATATGATTTAAGTATATTAGATATTAAAGTATATTAGATTATTTATAATACCTAATACAATGTAAATGCTATGCAAATAGTTGTTACACTGTATTATTTAGAGAATAATGACAAGAAAACTTTTGTACATGTTTAGTACAGATGCAATTTTTTATAAAATATTTTCAATCTGTGGTTGGTTGAATCTACAAATGCAGAACCCAAGAATACAAAGGGCCAACTGTATTTGCTGCAATAATTTGCTTGCAAGGTGACAAAGTCTTCCAAAATACACTCCCACTCTGATAAGGAGTAGCATATTACCTGGGTCATTATTTATCTGCAAAAGAAATCTTTCTGCATCCAGAAAGAATAACAACTATTCAAAATTATCCTAAACTCTGGCTTGGCACCTGTATCACAGTGGTGACAGCACTCGCCACATGCACCAAGGGTGGTGGGTTCAAACTCGACTCAAGCCAGCTAAACAACAACAAAAAAAAAAGCCGGGTACTGTGGCAAGCACCTGTATTCCCGGCTACTTGGAAGGCTGAAGCAGGAGAATTGCTTATGCCCAAGAGCTTGAGGTTGCTGTGAGCTGTGATGCCACAGCACTCTATTGAGGGTGCCGTAGTGAGATTCTGTCTCAAAAAAAAAAAAATTATCCTAAACTCATGACCACAAGGCAACCCATAGTATTCTTTAGACTTGTAGGACATTACAGGTCCTGGGTTCCCAGTTTTTTTGCTACTGTTGTTGTTCATTTTCTTTTTTTGTTTGTTTTGTTTCGTTTTTTGTCTATGCTTTGAACTGACCAAAAACAACACTCTGAAACCTCTTCTTTGGGAAAAAAAAACATGAAAAGGCCTTGAATGAACTTAATTAGGTTTTACAAAATCCTTCCACATTAGGACTTCCCGGTCACCCTAAACCCTTCACATTGTTTTTCCATGAATAGAAAAATCATTAAGTGTCCTCACTCCAGAACATGGAGGCAAATATAGACCTACAGCTTATTAGAGCCTGAAATTGCACAGTATCCTGGGCATATCCAAATAGTTTAAAAGCAGTAGCCATGGCGACTGAAATTGCAGAATTCTCTTTAGAACTTGTTCAAGGAAATTATTTATGTCTCCAAGCTCCTCATATTGTAAAAAGCTAAATACTGAACATACCCAGCATCTTTTCAATTAGCAGGCTAACAATTTACAAGATTCTGCTTCTAGCTCCTTCAAGGCTACATATTACTTGATGTTACTCTTTGAACCCTGCTGCCCTTTTACTTTTGCCTAACAAAAGGGAGATTCACAATTGTGTGAACTGGTTTCCCAAAATTTTACTCCTAGATTGGATTTACAAGACATAACTTTAATAAAAAATATATATATATACCATTGACTAATCTAGAGTTGGTAATCTATGTTGATGGCTCCTGTGCTAAAAATTCCAAAGGAAAAAGTACCAAAGTGGATAGACTGTTATAACCCAATATGAATTATCAGAAAGAAGGGTACTTCTTAAATTTAATCAGCCCAACCTGTGACATTATTTACCCTCACTCAAGCCTATGAATTAGACAAACTGTAAACATATATACTGACAGCAGATGTGTTTTTGGAGTAGTCCGTGATTTGGGTATGATATGGAAAAGGAAGATTTTTGACATCTAATGACACGCCTATGAAAATGGACCTCAGGTTGCTGATCCTTCTGTGCAATTGCTACTTTCACAGTTGCTATCATAAAAATAGAAGCTCATACCTATAAATCAGACTCTGAGTATCAAGGAAATGCTATGGCCAATTTTCATACAACTCAAGAGATGCCTAAAATGTTGTAACTTCAATGAATTCCACAGGCTGATCCAAACTAAATAATTTATGACAAATTATTCCATAAATAATGTTATGCTTTTGAATTAGGAAAACAAGATTGGTATAACAAAGGATGCAATATAATGCAGAATGGGGACTCATGGAAAGACCTGATAGCTGCTTCTTGCTTCCAAGCAGTCTTTAAAACTTCCTTTGCTGAAATTTGCATTTACGACTCATTATGATATTGATGAAATGACACAAGTCATAAAAAAAGATTAGTGGAGTGATTGCTCCAAAGTGGTCAGGAAAATATATAATCAATACTTGGCTTATCAAACCCATAATCCCAGAAAGATCATTGAAGTAGCTGCAGAAATAGTGTCCTGACCATTTGAACATTTGTCAATGGATTTTCTTCATTTACCCATCTTATTGATGTGTGTTTACAATAATATGGATGTTGCCTGGATGGATAGAAGGTTTTCTCTGCTGAAAAGCTGATGCAATTACTATACTCAAAAATTATTAAAAAGTGTTTGTCCCAAAGTGAAATTTCCAGTGACAGAGGACCTCACATTACTGAGCAACTTATAAAACAATTGAACAAGGTCATTTCAAACATGATAGCATCATCATTGTCTTCAGCCTCCTCAATATCCAGGAAAGGATGTATGCACCAATGGCATTCTCACAATAAAACTGGAAAAATTAACCAAAACCACAGGATTATCTTGGCCTAAGACGTCGCCTTTATCCCTTATGTCAACATCCCCTATGTCCTTTGAAAAATAAATGTAATTCCTTATAAAATTATTACTGGATAACCCATGCCCTTAATGGTAAAGCCACCTGTTTGTCAAGTTCTTGTAAATGCTGACGTAATACATGTATTTTAAAACACTAATGCAATATTCCAAAGTCTATTTCCAAAAGGCTAAGGACATCTTCAGAGATCCTCTGCCTGGTGACAACTTTGTGTCCTAGACATTGGATCCCAAGGAGTGAATATTCAAGAAAAAACATTCTTTTTTTTTTTGAGGCAGAGTCACACTATGTCACCCTCAGTAGAGTGCCATGGCATCAGAGCTCATAGCAACCTCTAACTCTTGGGCTTAAACGATTCTCTTGCCTCAGCCTCCCAAGAAGCTGGGACTACATGTGCCTGCCACAACTCCTGGCTATTTTTTTGTTATAGTTGTCATTGTCGTTTAGCAGGCCAGGACCAGGATTGAACCCACCAGCCCCATGTATGTGGCCTGCACTCTAACCACTTAACTACAGGCACGGAGCCTCTTTTTTTTTTTTTTTAATTGTTTGGGATTCATTGAGGGTACAAAGAATTAGGTTACACTGATTGCATTTGTTAGGTAAAGTCCCTCTTATGATTGTGTCCTGCCCCCAAGAGGTATGGCATACACCATGACCCCCCATACCCCTTCCTTTTCCCCTCTACCTACTCCTTCATTCCCCTACCCCCACCTTGTATTAGATCATCTACTGCCTTCATATCAGAATTGAGTATATTGGATTCTTCTCCATTCTTGTGATGCTTTACTAAGAAGAATGTGTTCCAACTCAATCCAGGTTAATACAAAACATGTAAAGTCTCCATCTTGTTTAATGGCTGAATAGTATTCCATGGCATACATAAACCACAGCTTGCTAATCCATTTCTGAGTTGGTGGGCATTTAGGTTGTTTTCACATTATGGCAATTGTAAATTGAGCTGCAATAAACAGTTCAGTGCAAATGTCCTTATGATAAAAGGATTTTTTTTTCTTCTGGGTAGATGCCTAGTAATGGGATTGCAGGATCAGAAGGGAGGTCTAATTTGTGTACTTTGCAATTGCAATTTCAATAGCAACAAAAATAAATAAATGGGACTTAATTAAACTGAATAGCTCCTATACAGCTAAGGAGACATCAACCAAAGCAAATAGACGACCTTCACAATGGGAAAAGATATTTGCATATTATGAATCAGACAAAAGCTTGATAACTAGGATCTCTAGAGAACTTAAATTAATCAAAAAATAAAGAGCCAACAATCCCATAAATCACTGGCAAGAAACATGAATAGAACCTTCTCTAAAGAAAACAGATGAATGGCTAACAAACATGAAAAAATGCTTATCGTCTCTAATCATCAGAGAAATGCAAATCAAAACCACTCTGAGGTATCACTTAACTCCCAGTGAGAATAGCCCCCATCACAAAGTCTCAAAGCTGCAGATGCTGGCGTGGATGTGGAGAGAAGGGAACACACTGCTGGTGGGACTGCTGATGAAGACTTTACCTCTTTCATGTTTACATGGATAGAACTGGAAAACATTCTTCTTAGCAAAGTATCTCAAGAATGAAAGAAAAGTATCCAGTGTACTCAGCCCTACTATGAAAGCTATAGTTGAGTTATAGCTTTCTTATGAAAGAATAAGAAATAGCTCAAGAATATAGGGAAAGGGAAGAGGGAGGGCAAGGAAGGGGGGGGAGGATAATTGGTGGGACCACACCTATGGTGCTTCTTACAAAGGTTCATGTGAAATTTACTAAATGTAGGATATAAAGGTATTAACACAATAACTAGGAAAATGCCATGAAGGCTATGTTAACCAGTTTGATGAAAATATTTCAAACTGTATATGAAACCAGCACATTGATGTACACAGCTATGATTTAATTTAAAAAAAAAAGAAAGAAAGAAACAGTTACTATAAATTTCTCTAACCCTTTAGGAAAAGCTTTAATGATACTGCTAATTCCCTCCAAACTTTGCAAACTGAGGTTTCTAGTCTTATTTCAATAGTTTCACAAAATGAATGAGCCTTAGACACCCAAACAGCCTAATGAGGCACATGTATTTTAATTGGTGAAAAAATGTTTCATAAATCAGAAACTGTTGACCAAAACATAAAATCTTAAAGATCAGATAGGTGATGCTTCTTTCATTGACTTACTCAGCTGGTTAAATTTTTGGTGCCTGGGAATCTCTGCTCCAAAGAACGTTTTAGTCCTTGACTATTATATTCTCATAATCATCATATTAACCTCCCTTAATGACTATTTGGTCACATTTTCAGCATTTCTCAGGAAATTATTAAAATTTTTTAAAAAATGGATGCCAGATCTGATAATTCTCTGAGCAGACAAAACCAGTTAAGTTAGTTATATAAGCAAAGTTTAACTTAGCTTGATTTTTGAATGTAAGTAAAATTTAACTTAGGTTATTTTATGTAAATGCCTTTGATAGTCATAAACAAATCCTAAGTTTCTTTCCAAAAATGGTATAAGATAATTGCTCTTAACCAATCCCCTGACATCTGAAAACTTTGCTCTAATAACCAGTCATTAGAAAGTTTAAATAACTTCCTCATTTTTGCTTTATAGACCATTCTTTAATGATATGCCTCTGAGCTTCTTACCAAAGTTTGATGTGAGGTCTCTCTGAGCATGATCTGTATTTTCTTTTATTGTAAACTTTCAAATTTTTCCTAATTTTATCTGATTTTATCTCTGACACTTCAAACTGATTTAGTTTTCCCTTTTGTCAAGTTTCATAGCACCTCACCTTTTTGCATTTTTGTCTCTTATCCCAACTGCACTGAATGAACTCCCCATGTAGTTGTTTTATGTTTCTATAAGTCCCTGAAGGCAGGGACTGCAATCATATAGTTAACATAGGTATACAGTAGGCTTGCTATAAACAACTGGCAGCAAAAATATAATGCTTATGCCTCCTCCTATCTCTGAGAAAGTCTAGTGAAGAAATTATTAAAATGTATTCAACTTAGAAAGAAAGCTCATCAAACCAAACTCTATCGGATTCTTGCCTGCAGGCTCTGATGAGGGATCGTTCTTTGCAGATGAAGCCTGGACACACTTTGAACAGCCCATGTGATGGAAATGCATCAAGTTCGGGCATATTTTTAGCTACAGCAAATTATCATTCCTATAAAGATTTTCATCTCTACAAATGAGTTCTCTTATTCTTACATTTTTCAGAGTAAATTGAAACTGACTTTTTTTAAGAAGATAGTTTTTAAGACAAAAAGCATTTCTCTTTTAATCTTCACCCCAGCTCACATGTTTAAGGAGCCTTTACTGGGCCACTTACTGCTTGTCCTCATAATTGGATGGTCCTCCATACTCATTAACACTGTAAACTCAAACTTGAGTAGGGGAAACTCAGTTCAAAAAGAACGAACCAAAATTTGGCTGTGAGATTTGTCATCTGTTATTAACCAATTGTATCATTTGTTCTACAATGATACAATTGGTTAATAAAAACTGACCTTGTGGCTCAACGGGGTAAGGCACCAGCCACGTATATCTGAGCTGGCAGGTTCGAATCCAACCCGGGCCCTGCCAAACAACAATGATGGCTGCAACCAAAAAATAGCTGGGCGTTGTGGCGGGCACCTGTAGTCCCAGCTACTTGGGAGGCGGAGGCAGGAGACTCGCTTGAGCCCAGGAATTGGAGGTTGCTGTGAGCTGTGATGCCACAGCACTCTATCCAGGGTG
>CAUYRH010016883.1:0-10199 GCA_963574655.1 Perodicticus potto | reverse complement strand
TATGTTTTTGAATTATTTTTTTTCTATAAACATATATAAGTGGGTGATGCGCTGTTCCAACCCCCCCCGGCCAAAAAAACCAAAAAAAAAAAAAAAAAAAAAAAAAAAAAAAGAATTCAAAGCAATATGTTTTGTTAACAGATTTAAAAAGTGATACTTTTTAAAAAAGATATATATGGAAAATATTCAAGTAATACTTTAGTGCAAAAAAGTTGCAAATGGTATCCATTATGGGAATCCGCATTCAATATTTTATATATTGCTATATACATATAACAAAAATAGAAAAATTCCTGTTCAACACTGAGTGGTGTTCATCTCAGAAGGGGCCACTAGTGATAAGAGTATTTGGACTTTTAATGCACTAGGTACAGCTATGTTTGTTTGTACACATGTGTTTTTAAAGACTGAGCATGCATGAGGTTTACAAACCGAAATAACTATGACTATTGTTTACTGTGATGAAATAAGGTCCTCACATATAAAAATATGTCAGGTATTTGGTAGGTAAAAAAGACAGGGAAATATAACCACATTATATTTCTGTGTACTTTATTTCTATTATTATTCATCATAATGTGTAATGAAATAATTATGCAATTTACCATAATGCAGAATTAGCGGGGGCCCTAATGAAACCTTTAACTAGAAGAAAGGAATAGGTGCACTTTATTTCCCAAATACTTCCTTTAAAAGTTTGCATCCCTGAGTCACTGCCCTGTTTCTCTTTTTGCAAATTCTTCCTTTGAAAGCTTTCCTAAGATCCCAGCTCCTATAACCCTGGAGACGCACATTTTTCCTTACAAAGGTATTTGTATTCTGGCTCTGAATTCCAACCTTGTAGCCGGGTGCTACCACCTGCATCCAGTTGTTTCCAAATATAATCTCCCCTGGGACGTCTGCCTATTGTCCCTTAAACTCTGTTCCCCAGGTCAGGACCTTTATCTTTTTGTATATACTAAAAACTCAGGTACCATCACCTACTCTGGGGGCTGCCCCTTTACTCTGCAGTTTTTCTGTTTCCAATGCCTGAAGATTGGTCCATTCTTAATAGGTAGCTCCATCCTGAGGGGTTAATTAGTTTATTTTAGTAATATGGTATAGTGAAAACATCAGAGACTTTGGAATAGACCTGAACTTGAATGGCAGGGAGCTTCGTGAATTATGTAAATTTGGACCCCTCCCCCCATTTTGTCTCTGTCATTGATTTTCTTGACAAATATTGCCAAGTGGATCACAAGGTTCTACAGGTTCAATGATGAAATAAAAATAACTTTTGTCTCCAGGGAGGTCACGATTTGATGCAGGACATAGAAGAGTGAACAGGAAAATGTAGAGTGTTGTGGTAGTAGAAGTATGGGGGATCCTGGGCAGACGGAAGTGGGCCACTGAACTCAGAGTTGGGGTGGCCAGGAAAGAGTGAAGACCCAGCTGAGTAGAGAAAGGGTTAGCTATCAAGGGGGATGGGGAAGTGGGTAAAGAAGGGGAGGGTTCAGCCAGACAGAATAGCTTGGACAAAGGTTTGGAGACAAAGAATGTGGCATTTTCATAGAACTGAAGGCCTGGGAGCCCCTGTACAATGGGCTGGGCTGATAAGCCAGATCATCTCAGGCCTGGCCAGTGGTTTGAGGCATTTAGAGCAGGAAAAATAAAACAACACAAAACAAAATTAGGTAGCATTGGAAGGAATTTAAATAAGAGAGTTAGAGGTTTTATCGTAGAAACAGTTCTTAGGTTGCAACAATAGAGAATGCTTCAGAACAGCAGTCCCCAACTTTTTTGGCACCAGGGACCAGTTTCATAGAAGATAATTTTTCCATTGACTGGGAGATGGGGGGAGTGTTTCTGGGGTGATTGTAGTACATTATATTTATTGTGTACTTTATATATATTGTGTACTCTATTTCTATTATGATTCATTGTAATGTATAATGAAATAATTATGCAATTCACCATAATGCAGAATTAGTGGGAGCCCTGAGCTTGTTTTTCTGCAACTAGATGATCCCATCTGGGGGTCATGGGAGACAGTGACAGATGAAGCTTTGTTTGCTCTTGCTGGCTGCTCACCTCCTGCTGTGTGGCCTGCTTCTTAACAGGCCATGGGCCAGTACTGGTCTGCAGCCCAGGCACTGGGGAACCACAGATTTAGAGGGTACAAGACCAGAAGCTGTGAGACTATCTGGAGGTGGCCATGGTACTCTAAGCAAGAGACAAAGGGAGACTGAGGCAGACGTAAGGGTGGATTCATGGAAGCATTCACCGAAGTCTGTAAGAACTCAGAAAAAATGATATTTCCAATCTTGTAGGTGTACCTGGAAATACTGATTTAACAAGCAGTGTTTGTTGCCCCTTGATAATTTATAGACAAGTGCATGTGCGCCAGGCCCAAAGATAACTAGATTGTTAAGATGGTGTAAATGCATTAAGTTGGTCCAATTCAGGACCGATCACAGATGTCAAAACCTTTATTGTAACTAGGTCATCAATAATTAGGTGCACTACTGAGCATGAAATGAGAAATTGTAGCATATTAAAATAATAGAGGTATACAAACTAATAATCTAACAGGGCTGGCAAAAAAGTCAGTCTAGACTTGCTTTAATCAGAGAACATTTGGGATCAGCACATTGTAAGGAACTGGTTCTGTTACAGTGTCCCTCTGTTCTAATTAACAATCCCCTTTCTTAACATCTTTTTAACTGATTAATTTGTATAAAGAATGAAGTTCAGCATTTTTGTGACTAGCATATGTTGGAATTACTTAAAGTGATATACAACATTGGAAAGAATTTATTTCTTTTAGTTTTTTTTTTTTATACACTGGAGGAATCTGTTATTTATAGGGAAGGTAATGAACATTTTATGGTTTTAATTACCAACAAAGTTGTTAAAGGAAGATAGTGGCAAACAACCTTGCCTTTAGAAAGGGAAAAACATGATTTTTTTTGCTTAAAACAATATTGTGTAAACAGTTTAGACCAGTGGTTTTCAACCTTTTTTATCCCAGGGCACACTGGAACTTATAGTTAAGTTCGGCCCACATTTATGTTGGTCCAAAAAAAAAAAAAAAAAAACCAAACAAAACAGAAACAGTGAAAAAAAGAATATATTTACTGTGTTTTGAACTTCTTTCAAAAGTAATTTAATTAATTGTCATTAATGGTCCTCAAATCAAAGTTGAATACATAGGATTCATGCTTCTCCATTCCAGTGATGTTTCACTAAGAATAATGTGTTCCACCTCCATCCAAGTTAGTAGAAATGCTGCAAAGTCTCCATTGGTTTTGATGGCTGAGTAATATTCCATGGTATACAAATACCATAGCTTACCAATCCATTCCTGGGTTGAAGGACATTTAGGCTGTTTCCACATTTTAGCAATCTTTATTATCAGAATCCACAAAAACCTCATCTGAAGTGTCTAGATAAATTAGAAAATAAAAATTAAGACCTGAGTTATCTAGTTAATTCCCTAACTACTGCCTTTGACTTTGTATCATTTGGCTTGGATTGCTGTGGGGCAAAATTGATACCCTATTGCCAGGCATCAATAAGACAGCTAGTAGCAAAAGGCCCTCCCTTCCTATCCGCTATTTCTTGTTCAGATACATGAAACGCTGGGACTCTTCAGACACCGAGCTTGTTCACTTGGCTGGCGGTATACGTCAATGTCCCTTTATTTCTTGCCTCCTCACTCACAGAAGCAGGTAAGACAGCCTCTTATCTGGGCTTACTGCCAGTTCTTTTGATCACTTCTGAATAAGCTGTTTTTAAAACATGGTCCCTTGGCGGGACCCAGAAGCCAACTGCAAAAGGCTCTGCCCTGCAAGGCACCCATAGAGCACCAGCTCCCAACTGCAGTAGGCACTGCCCCTCAAGGCACCCATAGAGCATCAGCTCCCACTTGCAGGAGGCGCTGCCCCTCAAGGCACCCATAGAGCACCTGATCCCATCTGCAGGAGGCCCTGCCCCTCGAGGCACCCATAGAGCACCAGCTCCCAACTGTAGGAGGCCCTCCCCCACATGCACCCATAGAGCACCAGCTCCCACCTGCAGGAGGCTCTCCCACTCAAGGAACCCATAGAGCACCAGCTCTCAATTCCAGCCCTTTCCAGGCTAAGTATGGCTGTTGGGCTTGTCAGCCTAATGTTCTGCTCTGAATTGTCTCCAGGATGTCATTTTTCACAAGGAGCTTTCTTGCTGTTACATATTTGGCAATAAGGTTGTAAGCACATTTTGCCTGTCAAGCATATGTATGATCAGAAAGGTCCGCCCCCTGCTCGTTGACGTTCATGCAGTAAATCTGCTTGCTGGCCTTCGAGCTGATCTCATCAGGTGCAAACCCACAGTGGCATTTCCAGACAGTTATATTGAGATTGTAACCCTGCGTGGCGTACTGGCCTTTTCTTTTGGTGAATCGGGGTATGAACCCTGCCTCTGCAGATTTAAACAGATAGTTAGGGAGACCAACAAGATCTTCTTCGCCAGATGACAGAAATTGCCCATTTGAAATATTAAAAATGGGGTATATTATTTGGGCTGGTGTGAATCAGGTTTTGATTTTTCTTTTCCTGGCTTAACATCTGTAATTAAGGGTCCTTACACAGAAAGGAAGTATTGCTGGTTTGGCTGTGGACCTTCTCCAAAATGGAAGCCAGGTGCCGATGTCCCCAGTGGTTGGTGTCTGCGGAACAGCAGATTAAAATCATTGTTGCTTTACGTGTGACAACGTAGTTAGGCTCAAGCTTTGTTTCCCACAAGAGCCTTGCCTAGGGATGGTGGCTTAGGGTTGACTGCACGAGAAATTTGCACGCAAGATTCAGAAAGCAGAAGGACAGGGATAACCGTTGCCACACTCTTCATGTCTGTGGCAGCTCACAACAGGTCCTGCTCTGCTGACTCACCATGTTGGGCTGGGGCAGTAGCCAGACCCGCAGCAAATCCGGCTCCCACACAAGCTTCTTTTTCAGCGTCTCCGAAACCCAGGCCATGTGAAGAGTGCCAGCTTCTCCTGCCGCTCACCTGCATCAGTGCAGTTGGAGTCAGAGAGAAACACAGATCCCAGCTCCAGTTTGTCCTGACTTTCCTTCACTTCCTCTCCATCATCCATTCCTTACCTGTCTGCCCTATACCAAATGCAGGAGCAAAAGCCTTCCATACATAACTTAACCAGCTCTCAAACTGCACAAAATTAACGACATAACAACCCCCTTACATTACTCAAGATGTTTCCCCATTTCTGGACAATGTGTCACTTATAGATCACAGTTGAAAGACTATCACTCAATCAATGCATAACAACTGGAAGCGCAACCATTTTTTTCTGTTCCTATTCAATGGATGAACTTGTAGCTTTTTCTCCTCGATTAAGAAGATGGTAAGATTTTAATCCCTTAGTGTTTATATCCCTGTTGCACTCTTGTGCTTCTGGTTAAGTAGAGACAGTAACTATCTGTCCCTTGGTGAATAAAATGCCAAACCACACACGACACTCACTTTGCACTCCCTATTAAAATTTTACAGGTCAAAAATCCAAAACCCACTTAACAAAAAATTGTTCTTCATCATAAGTGATGGGAAAGAACAGGTCAATCTATGGAATAATGGTGTAGTAATTAGAAACTTTGTAGTTGATAAAGTGTGACTGCTAATCGATGTTTGGCTAATTAATCAATATTTTAATCATTAGACCTTTTAAATTTGTTTTAATGAGCATTTCCTCTAATTCCCCTGATTGCATGGCTTCCAATGCTTCTTTTATCACTGTTACAGAACACAGCAAGGACTTGTCTGTGCTCTAAAGACTTTGTAGAGTAATGCACCTCATGTACACAGAGATATCCAAGAGTGTCTAGATTTAGGCAATTAAACAAGAAAAGTATAAAGTCACCACATTATTCTGGAACATTTGTTTAATGGCTAAAAGTTATGATTTAGAACATCACACTTAAACCACCATAAACTTTCCATTCTCAAAGGATGTTTGGAAAATTGTGTGTCTTCCCACTGTTAGGGTGGGGCAGTGTTCATGAAATCTTGCTGTCTCCCATGTCAGAGTCCACATTCGCTCTCATGCCGTGGCATAATTTCCATGGGATCGTGTATGTACCATTTATCCTCCTTTTCCTTGTCTTCTTCCTTATTTTCTCCATTTTTCTTTTTACTTACGCTTCCTCTTGTTGATCAACAGCCCCTCAATTTACAGACTTTACATTGTCCCCCACCTTCACAGAAATGATCACAGTTGACATTTATAAGAATGATATAAATAAAGACAATATGAATTATCCCTTTCCCATACTTAACGAGAAAAGAAATGAGACTCAGAAAGGTCCAGAGATGTATCCAAAGGACACATAATCTCAAAGAGAACCTAAGTCTCCTAAGCATTCATTTTTATATATTCAATATTCTTAAAATCGGCTTGAAAATTGGACTCAAACAGGAGGTTTTCTAACAAGTTCGTAAGAAAAACCTTTCATTTTTCCTGTAGTCTTTGTGCTGAAGGTACCATTTCCCCATAGTATTAGTTCGAAACCTATTACCCTGAAAGTGAAGACACAAGTAAAAAAGTATAAAGAAGTAAGTACTTTTGGCTTAGGAAAATGCCATCAGGACAACGTGATGGCTCAAACTGGGTACCTGTGAGAATACAATACAATACATGGTCTTCCCAAATAGCAATGTACGTGGTGTTAGTACATGGCAGTGCCTGACATGAGCAGAGAGGGGAAACACGGTGGCTGTATAGGTCTCAGAGAGTCTGGAATATTAAATGTTAAATGCTGCACCATCCAAAAACGAGATGATAAAATCCTTCCTACGTGAAAGAACTTCATATTATCCTGATTATTTTGGTAGTTCAGGGCACTTGGTAAATTACCATAGTCATTGATGAAAGCATATTTAATGATGAGCTGTCAAGTGCAATTGCTTTTCTCCAGAATTTTGGGAATGGCACGTAGTCACATGTACAGCCACTTACAGCACTCGCTACGTTCCAGTTTTCTTTTCCTTACAGGTATATGGTGGGATTGCCACCTCTTTTGAAGATAGGTGTGGTCATTGACTTTCTTGACCTATAAGTGACATATATCTTATTTGGGTAGAAGGGTAAAAACCACTGGGCAATTTTCTGTCTTCTCTGATCTTTGTTGAAGAGGTGATACAAGTGAATTCTCTGACTCTCTGCCTGGTTGCATAACTACAAGAGCACAGAGACACTAAAGAAGTACAGGGAATATGCAGCATGAGCCTCAAGTGCATCTTAGATGTACTAAGCATATTCTGACCAACAGAAAGACATAGGGCATTTGACTTTGACATATACAATGTCTTTCTTTTTCACTTAAAATAGCATTGCTCTCTGCAATGTTCTAAGAATAATATACTCTTCTCAAACATTAGTATGACAAAACCAAGGACCTAAATTTTAAGTGTGGATTTAAGCAGTCTCATTATTTTGCTGCACTATCTTGTCAGCTCTATTTCAGGTTAGGACCATAGTATCCTATTAGACAAATTTCATTCACTCTCCTTTTAACTACAAACTCTGAAGTGTGCTTTTTTTTTTTTCTGCCTTGCTTCTTATTACCCAAGATTCATTATCGTTGGTCAACATATCACCAATGGGGAAAATTCATAAAGATGGCTATAAAATGCTTATAGTTATATTATTTTTTTAACCACTTTTTGAGTTAGCAATCAACTGCCATTTTAAGGGAAAAAATATCTCAAGGCACATCTTTTTAATAAAGTTTCCTTTTTATTACCCATAAAAAAATCAAAATACTATATTAAAAAAAGAAAGGTTAAAATTGTTGTCTCGGGTTTTCATTTTGATAATTTCAGCCATAATGTGTACATCTTATATGAATTAGTTAGCATTATATTTTGCCAGTCCTTGTCTGAGTGAGATCCTTTGACATATAAGGGCAAGAATCCTGGAGGTAAGCCATTAAGATCCTGAACCATCAGACAGTAACAGATTTTGGGTTTTAGGGGGTCAAAAATAACACCACTGTTCCCAACCTGAGATCAGAACCAATTTACAGGGAATGATACAGGAGTCAGACAGTTAGAGATCAAAATGTCAGCTTTATTACTGATAAAAGCAATAGTGAAGGACATAGCTTAGATAAGTCCTAATAGGCTTGCTAAGGCTCCTCTGAATTGAAGTCGCCCCCCCTCCTATTACCACCAAACAGACAACAAACAATTCCCCTGCAGTCCTGCAGTGGTAGGAGCACAGCCTGCTCCACTAACTTTATCACATGGCTGACAGCAGGTGGAAACCCACCTTCTCTGTAGGTTGTCAGATTCCAGAGAGAAAAGCAAAAGGACAGGCTGCAGCAAGCGTGTCTGGTTTATACTTGCAAACTAAATAAGCTGCCGCTCCTCGTCTCCTCAGAAACAGAGCATAAAACGTGATGAGTGAGACAGGACGTCACCCTTGGGCACCGTTTCCCAACCTCACCATCATCACCATTTTGAACTGGATAATTCTTTGTTGTAGGGGTCTGTCCTGCCCATTCAAGGATCTACAGACTAGATTCCAATGGTACCCCCATCAGTCGTGACAGCTGAAATGTAGCCAACTTTTGCCCAATGTCTGGGGTGGAAGTGAAAACATAGAATCACCCCTAGCTGTGAACCCCTACCTCAGAGCTTTTTTTTCACCTAGAAATGTAAGAAGAAAAAAAGAGAGAGAGAGAGAGAAAATCAAGGGTTTTCCATGATTGAAAAGTGGCAATCTAGCAAAATAAACCTCTAGATTTTAAGTTCTCAGACTTCTTTGAAAAGTGGAGCCTAGAGAACTACCTTGTAAAATAGCCACAGTAGAGTGAATTCTAAGCAATGATGATTCAGGTGTTGTCAGAAGAAAAGTCAATGTTACTTACAAGGGGGAAGAAAATTCTTATTATGTCTATTATTATTTCAGAAAATGTAAATATTCATATGAGTGCTATTAATCTGAATTAACAGAAGATAAAGACAAAAAGGGAAGGTAGAAGAGATGAACATGACCAAATTAACCCAACATTTATACATTTCCTATTGACACAATATTCTTCTGGTTATTGTAGGGATTATAAATTGTGCCTGTACATGTCATGTAAACTCAATCTTCCCTGTCATGAAAAATATGGGCATTATGACATTTGCCCATAAAAAGTTTAATATGAGTATCACGCAGACTGTGATTCAATGCCACTCAGTTCTCATCTTTTGACTTTTGGAACCTTTAACTCCTCGAAGTGAAGAAAACACTTGCTTTGTTTCTGTCCTCAGTCTGTAAGCCTAAGTCCAAGTAGCTACGGAAGCTGCTTAGTGTAGTAAAATATCAGAAAGGAAAAAAAATCGTATCAGCACCTAGCCTTGGCTAGGTAAAGTTATGGGATAAGACAAGAAATCAAGAATAAGAGAATCAAGTGTGCAGGGAGAAGAGTATAGACCAGGGCTTGTCTATACATGGGGGCCAGAAACAAAAGTAATTTAAAGATCAAAATGAAACCTTGAATCAGGAAATAGTGGTCAAAAATGAAGACCCAAGTACAGTAGTTAATAGCAATTAGTCATTTTGATATCATGTATTTTTGAAGGATCTAACATTATATACCCCTTTCCCAAAGACATGTATACATATATACACACAAACACACTCACAATTATTTTCTAGCGTTTCAGTGGCTTTTCACGGATTATTGATCCAGGAGAAGGCAAAGTTATTGGTTAAAAGTCTGAGTAGTGGGGAGCCAGGCCCACTGCCCACAGACCACAACCATTGTCATATGGGATAATGTCCTCTCTGAAACTATATCATCAAAATAGAGATTGTGGGAAGAAATATAGATCATTTGGACTTAGAAATCTTTTTGAATAAAAGGATATATTTGACCTCAATTATCTTATGCTTAACTATTTTCATTGATCAGATTCAAGAGTCCTTAATTTGCATTGTCTGTAGATACAGCTTTGATCTAAATCAGGGGTGTCCAACCTGCAGCCTACATGCTGATTTTGTGAGGACTTTTTTTGTCAGATACCATAAAAAGTATGCACAGATCTTTTTTTTTTTTTTTTTTTTTTTTTTGGTTTTCGGCGTTTGTTGGGTTTTTGGTTTTTTATGGGGGACCCAAGAAAACCATTGTTGCAATGGGCCGCGGCGGAAAAAAAGTGGGTGGCAAGCACAAAAA
>CAUYRH010016882.1:0-18700 GCA_963574655.1 Perodicticus potto | reverse complement strand
ACATACAAACAAAACATAACAAACAAATACCCAATCAAAGAACAACAGCTAAGAACCACAACAACCAAAAAAGAATTCTACTATATAAATGATACTTGTAAAATACTTGAGAAAAGAGAGAAAGAGAAGCCTCTAATAACTGTGATGGAAGCACTCTTAAAAGCTATAAGAAGGGAAGAAGAGGAAGGGGAGAGAGAGCAAAGAATTAAAACAGGAGAGGAAGAAGAAATGTACAATTGAGAATAGAAGATAATAAAAGTAGCCTAAGAAAAGAAAGTGAAATGAAAAATTAATTGTCAATGGCACCTCCAAAAAAAGGATATTCAAAAACAAGAAAAACAAAACAAAACAACAACAATAACAAACAACAAAACAACCTCAAAGATATTGTTCTTGTATGTATATAGAAATGAAAGTCTCAGGCATCAGCTTAAGTGGAGTGAATTTGTAATGCAATATGCTTTGTGGACACCAGATGGCGCTGTGAATGTTTCTCAGGCTTTTATGTGTTTCCTGAGTTACACTGTTGCCATAGGGAGCAGCACAGACTGACCAGTCGCCATTATTGTAGTTTTGTAGTTTTTTTCCCGGTTTACGTTGGAAGAGGTGCTTTATTTTGGGTACTCGGCTCCAAAGGACCCTCCCAACCAACCTCCAATTTAGGTGTACCAGCCCTCTGGTATCAGAACTCTCCGCTCTGCCCTCCCGCTCTCTTGCAATCAGGGAACTGGAATCGGCAGAAAGAATAGAGCTCCATGCGCGATCTCTGCCAGTCGCCGCAGGCCGGACCCCCGCCGCAGCTACGGCTGGAGGGGAGGGGGCTCCCGCTGGTCTGACCTGCAGCTCTTGCCCCGGCTGGAGTGCTCGGGGGCCCTCAACGCCACCTTCCATAGCTCAAAGTGTCTTTTCCACACCACAGGATCCCGGTCCCCCTGCGCAGTCAGACCTCACCAGGATTCTGTCCCTGAGATAGCACAGACAGAACACCTATTCCCAATGATCTGGGGAAAAGATGCTGGCCATTTTGGGCATTCCCATATGTTTGTATCCGCCTCACCCTGAGCTGCGTGGGTCTCCGTGGGACCTAGCAGCGCGCCTTTCTGGTCGTCAAGCTCTGAGATCCATGTTTCGGTGGAATTTTTTCCCAATTAGGTTTTGTGAGTTGCGACCTGCTGTCCTCCCTGTGGGAGGGGCCGGCTGCCCCTCCACCGTGCAGGGGGAAACAGTTTACAGCAGTTTCCGTGGTTATGAACTATATTTCAAACACAACAATACACCAAATCGCTGTGCGTTGCCAAGTGCCCATCCACTCCGACAATTCACACGGCGAAAGGTCCAGTACTCCCTCCCTCTCACCTGCTGACTGGAGAGTGATGAACTACGGACCGTCACTGTCGCCATCTTCAGGACCTCCTTATTTATTTATTCTTAAATTTTGGAATATTTTGGGGGGGGTGTAAATGTTTTGATTAAATGAATTGCTTTTGTACAGTTTGAGTCAAAGTTGTAAGTGTGCCCCTCACTCAATAGTGTGCATTGTACTCATTAGATGTGAGTATACCCCTCCCCTTTCTCTCCCTCCCACCTGCTCCCTTTCCATTGAGTTTAACTATAAAATGTGCACATGACATTAGTTCCAATTTAATTGTGAGTGCATGTGCTTTTTATTTTTTCATTATTGCAAAAATTCATTTAGAAGAAGGGTCTCCAGTTCCATCTAGGTTGTTATAAAAGATATTAGTTCACCATCTTTTTAATGGGTAAGTAGTACTCCATGGTATAGACATACCAAATTTTATTAATAAACTCATGTATTGATAGGCACTTGGGTTGTTTCCACATCTTTGCCACTGTGAATTGTGCTGTTATAAACATTTGATTACCTGTATCTTTTGTATAAAATGACTTTCTTTTCTCCTTTGGATAAGTACCCAGTAGAGGGATTACTGGATCAAATAGTGGGTCTACTTTAAGTTCTTGTAGCTATCTCCACCTGACTTTCCAGAGAGGTTGTACTCGTTTGCAGTCCCACCAGCAGTGTGTAAGTATTCTTTTCTTTCTGCATCTGTGCCAACATGTATTGTTTGGGGAGTTTTTGATAAAAGCCCTTCTCACTGGAGTTAGGTTTTGATTGGCATTTCCCTGATGATTAGAGACCTTGAACATTTTTTCATGTGTTTATTGGCTATCATCTATCTTTGAGAAGGAATCAATCCTTCCCAGCTTGTTCTGTGAAGCCAGCATCACCTTGATAGTAAAGCCAGGAAAGGACGACAACAACAACAACAACAACAACATCAACAAAGATCTCTCTTTCAAGAAATATCTTTCTCCCATTGCTTTTCTTGAAATTCTAGAAGCTAGTCTTTAGAGTTTTCAATATTTGCTTTGACAGTGATCACCACTGATTTTTCAACTTTTGTGCCATGCAGCCACCTGGAGGAAATTATTTAACATGCAGCATTTCTAATTCCTTAATTGGGACCAGAAATAAGTGTTTAGGGATTCAGGCAGACCAGACTTGGAGAAACACTGACTCAGAGGGAAACAATTTACGAGGCTAGTGGTTTCTTACGTTAGTGTGAATTCATTTAATTAAACCATTCTTTTCTAATAGAAGTTTCAAATAGACAGAATTTAATAAGTAAGGATAAGGGGTAAGATATAAGGCTTCATCCAAAGTAGGTATGTGTTGGTGGAGTGAAAGCCTCAATGAGAATATGGGGCACCTGTCAACAAAAGCATGCATGTAATCTTCTTGTCAGTAAAGGAAGGAGGGATGAACAGAGGTGAAAAGAAAAATCACTGAAGATCCTTCGACGACTTCATGGATATATTTTTTGCTAACTCGTACCAAATTTCTGTTTGAACTATTTAATATGATTTCTGTCTTTTTTCCACTGGTCATTCCTTACATAAAGTTTAAACCATTTCAGAACATGCTAAGAAAGTATTTGTTAGAAAATAGAATGACAGTGTTTTGGTACGAGAAAAACTAGAATGTGAAAATATTTCTTTTTAGTCTACCAAGAGGCAGGTGGACTTGGAGAGGAAAATCATGTTTCTATACAATAATTTTTCTGGTCCATCCTCTGCAATTGATTGGAAATTTTAATTTTACAAAAAATACCATATCCTATTTTTTATCTTTTGTAATATTGCTATTTCTCTCTGCGAGGAACTCATCAATTATGTGAACACATGCATGCTTCTTAAGATAGTTGCTGCTCTCTGGCAGCCCTGCTTGTCACAAAGACTTATTCACTAGTTTCCATCAGTTTAAGCATTAAGAATAATGTCTTTGGCTTGACCAGCAAGCTATTTTATTGTCTAAGTAAATGTTTAATCTCTGCAGAAGCTCTTCATAACTCCCACTTCATAGCAGCGCTGGTGACACTTCTTATTTTAACAGTGTCAAATTATGCCCAATTTATTTTGTTTGATTTCCTTGTTGTGAACTGTTATGTGTTCTCTAAACCTTCTTTCTGGAAGTTAACCCACAGCAGGGAGACACTTGTCACAAGGTGACTTTACTAGCAGTACTTTTTCCTCCCTGATAGAATTGGCTCACCTGCCAACTTCAAATAGCTTCCCCCAAACACATAATGGCTGCCTCCCACTGAGATCTGAAGCAACCCCCTCCATCTTGGAACCTGGCCAAAATGACACTGCTGAGATACATAAGTAGGAACTTTGTTATGTTTTTTTGATGTGGAAATGGTACAATGGAACAGTGAACAAATCTCCTTAATTTGAGATTCTTTTTTTTTTTTTTTTTATTGGACACATGTTATAATCTTAAATTTTAAATAGGAAAAAAAAATACATTTAATGTTTACAAGTGGGGATATAATCTTATATAAAATGACATTTGAAAAAATGAGCAATTTATAGAGATCCAAATAAAAGTCTTTAAAATACATAACACATGGAGTTACTAACTAGTAGCTTGTAGCTACACACACACTGGGCGTTTTTCTTCAGTTGTACTAAAAGTGGTTAGCTACTAATACTGCAGTTGAATCAGGAAATTTTAGAATCTGAGTTTTAGGGAATCAGTTCCTCTCTTTGGTTGCTTTGCTTCTCATCTCAACAGTGATGATTTTAATTTTGTTTGGGGACGAATTATAGTGAAATGCGTGCACAGTTCCCGTTAATGTCAGTAGGAATTACGCACAGCGATGGAAGAATAGATCCCATATGTTTATGAGAAATGAATGATTTGAAGCATCTGTGAAACATTCTTAAAGGCATCTCCAGCACTGCATGCAATCCCAAGAAGGTTTAAGAAAACCCAACCATTTCCCTTATTGTGTAGACGTTGGGGAGCTTATCAGTATGAGAACAACAAACTTTAGGTTTAAAACACATTACATGGATACTTCTGTAAGTTTAACAGTAACTTTGAAGAATGGACATCCTATAAAAAAATTAGTGTTTCTCTCTGTGGTATTCTGTGTACATATGTGTACATGTGCTTTCATATAGTATTAGCATTTTTATTATATAAAATCCTACTCAGAGATTACAGAGTCAGGGTTGGTAGATATTTTTAAAATGTCCTCAATAATTTTAGATTTACAGAGAAGTTGCTGATAGTACAGAGATGTCTGGTATACCCTCCATTTAGTTTCCCTAATGGTAACATCTTACATAAGCATTTTATGTTTGACAAAATTAAGACATTTACATAGGTACAATTTAATTAATACACTTTATTCAGAATTCTTCATGCACCTTTTCTATTTTAGCATTGAATCATGGGCATCTTGTGGTACTTAGTCCTCACGTCTTTTTATTTGATCCCACAGTGATTTCCCATGGCTTGTCTTGTTTTCACAGCATTGATCATTTTGGGGAGTACTGGTCAGGTATACTGCAGAATGTCCTTCCATTTGGATTTATCTGTTTCCTCACAATTACACTGGTGCTATGGGTTTCTAGGAGAATACTACAGAGGGGACGTGCCCTTCTCATCATATAAGGCAGCAACATAATTTACCAGTGGTAATGTTAGCCTTGATCACTTAGTTAAGGTGATTATCTGCTCAGTCCCTCCATTGTAAAGGTACTAATTCTCCTGTTTTATGCTAATCATTAGTAAGGAAACCACTAAGTTCAATTTATTGTCAAGGGGAAGAAAGTTAAACTCCACCTCGTAGAGAGAGTGTTACTTATAGATATTATCTGGAAGTCGTCTGTAAAGATTTATTGCTTCTTTTTTTCTGATTTCAGAATATTATCAAAGGTTTGATTACACAAATTGCATTTGTACTATTTGAGTCAAAGTTATCAGTGTGCCCATCGCTCAGACAGGGCATAGTACCTGTTAGGGGTCAGTTTACCTGTTCCCTCCACCATCCGTGCCGTACGTGCACATAAGTCAATTAGCTCCAGTTTAATAGTGAGTACGTGGGGTCTTTTTCCATTCATACCATATTTCACTTAGAAGAATAGTCTTTAGTTCCATCCAGGTGTTATGAAAGGTATTAGTTCACCATTTTTCTTTTTATGGCTGAGTAGTACTACCTGGTATACACATAGTATACCACATTTAGTTAATCCACTCATGTGTTAAGGGGAACTTAAGATTTATCAATTATTAATTGATTGATTATGTCATGTATTTATATCAGTATTGACTCAAGTGTATTTATTTTATTCTTTTGGTTATAGCTCAATTATTTTTGTTAATTTCAATGCTTAAACAAGAGCTTAGGCCTATGGGAGCTCTTTGAGTTTGGCCCTTACGTCCTTCTGACAGGTCTTTATCCTTTCTCAATTTTAAAATTTTTGGGCACTATCTTACTTTTTGGCACTACAAGTTGCTCCAGATTCACTTGTGTTTTCTCTGTTCTAGTTCTAGAGGCAGCTATTTCTCTGCAGAGTCCTGGATTTTCTCATTGGAGAATTCTATTTGGAAATCGAGGTCTAAGTGCTGGTTGTGCTCATGGCTACTGGGAGTCTCTGTGTCTAGACTGTCTTAAGTGGATAGTGATGGGGAATATTTCGTGTACATTAACACACACACATATATATTCTGATATATTAAAATTAACATGAATTTGTGCTGCTGTAGATAACTAATGCAGCATAACAGAGTTCATTCAAATCCTCCACCTCATTTGTTTATTTGTAATCTCTTTCTGCTACAGGGAGAAACCTGACTCCTGTTTTCTATAATTTATTTACTTAATCCTCCAAATAATTGAATAAATTCAAATAAGTAGCACCTATGGTACATATATAAAGTAATTCAGTATTGCTTAGAGAAAAACATGTACCAACTGGAGAACAGTGCTTATGGGCAGTTCTTTTTCTTTAGCTATATAGTATCCAGTAAAATTACCAATTTTCAAAGTTACTTTCAAAGGTCAGCTCCTTTTTCCTTTGACTTTTCAGTTAGTTTATGTCTAACATTTGTAAAATAGTTAGAGCCAATCATTACATCTGCATTCCATCCTGACTCCCTTGCCATTCTACTTGATATTGAAAAATAGTACAATGAAATGATAGACAATTCTACGGCATTTCTTTTCTCTTTACTTGCATTAGGATTGATATTCAATTACTTGTTTTATATCTTTATTCTTTCTAACATGATCATTTGATGCTACAAATGTCCCTCTAAGCACTGTTTTAGCTTCATTGCACAAACTTTGATGAATTTGTATTTTTTAATTTAATTTTTATCAAATCATAACTGTATACAAAAATGGGGAGAGTAATTGGTAGGTCCACACCTATGGTGAATCTTAGAAGGTTACAGGTGAAACTTACTAAATGTAGAATATAAATGTCTGAACACAATAACTATGAAAATGCCATGAAGGCTATGTTAGCCAGTTTGATGAAAATATTTCAAATTGTATATCAAACCAGCACATTGTACCCCATGATTGTATTAATGTACACAGCTATGATTTAATAAAAAAAAATTCAGGAAAATAATGTCTAAATAAGCCTGAATATATTAAAAAAAAAAAAAACAAAAATGGGGTACAATGTGATGATTTGGTATATAATGTGGAATGTTTAAATCATTCAGCATAATGATTAATATAACCATCACCTTCATGTTTATATTTTTATTTTTTTATCAAACATTTTTAATTTTCCTTGAGTCTTCTTTGTATCATAGATCATTTAAAAGTATACTGTTTAATTTACACATATTTGGTCACTTTCAGATATATTTCAATTATTTATTTTTTATTTAATTCTATTATATTGTACAGTTTCTAATCTTTCAAATTTAATGGTTTGTTTTATTGCTCAGAAAATGTTTATGTTGGTGAATTTTTCATGTGCATGAGAAAAAAATGTGTTGGGTACAATATTTTATAAACATCTATTAGGTTAAGTTGGCTGATAGCATTGGTCAATTTATTCTATCAATTACTGTGAGGAAAATGTTGACAGTTCTAACTGTGGATTCATCTACTATTTGTTTCTTTTTTTCCCTATATATATAAGTACCTGCTTTGTATTTTGAAGTTCTGCTGTTAATACAAATTTAGGGTTTTTATGTCTTTTTGTAGAATTAATTCCCTTATTATGTAATGTCCCTCTTTCTATTTAATAATGCCCCTTGTTCTGAAGTTTATTTTATCTGAAATTAATGTAGTCACCTCAATTTAATTTTAGTTAGTAGCTCCATGCTATAATTTGTTCCATTTTTTTTTTTTTTACTTTAACCAAAGTATCTTTATACTTAAACAGTAGGTTGCTTTGAGATAGCATTTAATTTGGTATTTTTTTGTCCAATCTGACAACCTCGATTATTTAATTTGATATGTTTGGATCATACCAATTTAACATGATTATTGATAAGATTGAATTAAAATCTACCATCTTAAAAAATACAAAATAAAATAAAATCTACCATCTTGCTAGCTGTTTTACTGTTCTATTGGTTCTTACTTCCTTTACCTCTTTTTGTATATTCTAGGGTTTAATTACACATTTTTTATAATTCCATTTTTTCTACTCTATTTACTATTTATATCTCTTTAGAAGACTTTTAATAGTACTTGTAATATAAAATTAAAATTATGTAAGTCAATCCTCAAATAATAATATACTGCTTGAGGGTGGTCCACAAAGTATCAAAAACAGAGTCCTATCTAGCTGGATACTTTCTGGACAGCCCTCAGATTTATCACTAGACCCTTGTGTCAGTATTTTCATAATTTCTCCTTTCCACTTTTTGAGCCATTGTTGTTATATGTTTTATTTCACATATGATACAAACTCAAACATTGTCACTATTTAAATATTCATTTAACTTTTATTGCAAACAAAAATAAGAAATACGAAAAATATGTTTACCTTCATTTATTTCATTTCTGACATTTTAAATTTCTTAGTGTAGATTTAAATTTCTGTCCTATATCATATTGTTTTGCTTAAATAATTTCTTTTAACATATCTTATGGAAAGGTCTCAAGAATATGAACTCCTTGGTGTTTTGTTTCATTTTGTTTTTTGAGAAATTCTTTGTCAGAAACTCTGAACTTCTGAAGGATATTTTCACTGAGTATAAAATTCTAGGTTGACAGTTCTTTTAAATGTAAAACTTCATCATCTCCTTTCTTGCCTTTTTTTCCCTGAAACTTGATGTAATTCTTATCCTATTACTTTATAGATAATGTTCTTTTTCTCTCTGCCTTTAAGATTTTTCTCTTTGATTTAGGTTTTCAGAAGTTTAAATATAATGCACCTGATTGTGTTTTTATTTATTTATTTTTTATCCTTGTTGATGTATTCTGAGCTTTTTAGATCTGTGATTTGATCTCATTTGTTCATTTTAGACAGTTCTTGGCTACAATATCATCATATTTTTCTTTGTCCCATTCACTCTCTTGTTCCTTCTTCCCCTGGGATTCCAAATATGCATATGTTAAACTTTGTAATTATTTGATAGAACCTTGGATTATCAGTTCTGTTCCCCCATTATTATATTAAATTTATATTTCTGTTTGGATAATTTCTACTGACATAACTGTAAGCTCACTGAGTCTTTTGTTGGCTGCATCAAGTCTGCTTATCAGACCATCTAGGAAATTATCTAGGAAGTTATTGTGTATTCAACTTGTAACATTCTCTCTTGACTTTTTCTGAGTTTCTATCTCTCTGCTGCAATTACCTATACAATTTTTCATATTGTCTATCTTTCCCATTAAAGGTTTTCATATATCAATTATAGATATGTTATATTTCCCATGCAACACCTGATCATATCTGAGTCTGGTCCTGATGATTCAATTGTCTCTTTTGGTTTTTTTTTTCTTTAAAGTTATAATGTTTCATAATTTTTGTTGAAAAATATAGAATATGGCCAGGTGCAGTGGCTCATGCCTCTAATCCTAGCACTTTGGGAAGCCAAAGTAGGTAGATTGCTTGAACTCAGGAGTTCGAGACCAGCCTGAGCAAGAGTGAGACCCTGTCTACTAAAACTACAAAAACTAGCTGGGTGTGGTGGTGGGTGCCCGTAGTCCCAGCTCCTCAGAAAGCTGAAGCAGGAGGATTGCTTGAGCCCAAAAGTTTGAGGTTGCTGTGAGCTATGAGTCCATGGCTATGAGTCCACCCCTACCTGGGGTGATGGAGCAAGACTCTGTCTCAAAAATAAGAAAGAAAAGAAAAAGAAAAATGTAGAATAAATACTTAGATCATTTTATTTTTATACTTACATATAAGCCTGCCTTTTCTTTTGCTAGAAATTTAATGTGAATGTTTGTATTCATCTATTCACGACTTAGACTGGGTACTGAGTTTCTTATGGCTCTGTTTATCCTCAGTGCATTAAATGTATCTGTGACTCCTTGCGTTTGTTTCTGCTGTTGGCTTTGGGTCTTCCCTTTATGCTGTTTCCCAGGGACAATCTTTCTCTTTCATCTCTCTCAACTTTACTCCATTGCTATTTTTTCCTCAATACTTGGTACTATGGTAGTAGGTCTGTGTACATTAATGCATTTATGGGGTACAATGTGCTGATTTTATATACAATTAGGAATGTTTACATAAAACTGGTTAAATAGCCTTCACTTCACTTAATTATTGTGTGAAGATATTTATATGCTCATCTTACATGTTTTTTGAAGTGCTATTTATGTCCATCAAATGATTTGAATGATCAAATCAATCCAACTAAGTCTTGCTGTTTTTTTGATAGATTGGATTTGTTCTTTGACTGATTTTATAGTTCATATCTAGTTAGCAAACAATGTTGTGCATATAGTAATAACTCGAGTTTAGGGCAAAGATATAATAAATAGATAAAACCTTTTGTCCCTAGGGTCAATAAGTTAGGTGCTGTGTACACTCATTTTAATTGCCCATTTCTTTTAACTCTCCCCACTCCTCGTCACACTTCATTTTGTTATACACAGGACTGAAAATAGAAAATTTGGAGAACAATGTCATGAGGCTTTGGGAAGAAACAGACTGGTCTACTACAGATTCCAAGAGGAGTGGTAACAACACAGGCTGGTGAGAGACAGGGACCATGTTGTCTCTGATCCAACTTACCTGGTGGAGACAGGGACCATGTCGTCTCTGATCCCGCTTACCTGGTGGAGATAGAGGCTCCCAGACTAGTCAGGTTGTTAGGAAGAGATTGAAGAGAGTTGAACTGGTACAAAAAGCAGTAACTCTCTTTCTAAAACATGACCGCAAGCCAAGGTATCTTGGCCATCCTTTTTTGGGATCTTGCAAGGATTTAGGCAGTCCTCTCTACCTAGAAGTGTCAGCAAACCCCATGTTTCTGTATAAGTTCTGGGCTTTCATGGGAGATCTCCACCATATCCTGGCTAAAAAACCTTCTAGGGGTGTACAACCATACTGATCCAGTTCTGCAGCTCCTGGATGCCTTGGTCTGTCAGGAAGACAACTTGTTTATACCTGATACCTACACTGATACCAGTGAGCATTGTTCCCAGATTCTTTCTTCTTGGCTAGATTCTAACATCTAAATTCTCTCCAAATGTTACACGTTTCACTAGGAACTTTTCCGAAAAGGTGGAAATTATTTATTTTTAGGAAATCTGACAACAAATGAATGTTTCATTGATCTTGATATTCTTTGCATCAGCTATTGTTGAGGAAATAGGATATCACATGTTGATATTTTTGTTGGAAATGTGAACGTAAAACTAAAGGTATTAAACATCAGTGTCTGTCCTTTCTCTTGGCCTTTGTCTGAACTGATTTTGCAGAGAGCACCCTGAGTTTTGCTGTATGTTATAGAATGTGGACCTCAATTCATGGAAGACATGGTTCTTGTTAGTACTTAGGTAGCTTCTGGCTCTGATTGGTGGCTGCTTTGAAGGTTTTGGCGGCAACTCCTCACCTGTGTTATTAAATCTGGGTGGTTTACTTATTGTTCATGGTGGAATTACTCTTATTGGTTTATTTGGTCATGAAAGTGGAATCTTAAAATACCAAACACTGAGAAGTGGAGAACAGAATGGTGGTTTCCAGGGAAGGGGGAGCTGGATGGGGATATGTTGATTAAAGGATACGAAATTTCAGTCAGAGAGGATGAATAAATACAAGAGATCTATGGTAAAACAGGCTGACTATAGTCAACACCAATGTATTATGTTGGGGAAAATTGATAACAGTAGATTTTAAGTGTCTCCCCACAAGTACGTATAAACGGTAAGTTTTTGAGGTAATGCATATGTTAATTAGCTTAATTTAGCCATCATACAATGTATACATATTTCAAATCATGTTATATACCATATATAATTATATACATTATATATATATGTGTGTGTGTGTACATATATAATTTTTATCAATTACAATAAATAAGAAAAAAGGAAAGAAGGTTTTCTGGGAAAAATATTTGAAGAAAAAACAGAGAAAGTATACTTGTCATTTTCTTGTGAATCTTCATTTTATCATCCTACAATCCTATAGTTTGTGCTATTTCACTTAGATCTTGCAGTTTACCATGTCAGGTTTTGATATCTTGCTTCTTAGAAGATTCATTGCTTTTTGTGGAAAAGACTGCTAGCCGCTTACCAAAATCTATGTGTTTTTCATCTTTCCAGGTTCCCAACTAGAATACACTTCCCATCCTCCTATGCAGTTAGACGAAGCCATATGATGGAGTTGTGATAAGTAAACAGTGAGTAGAAATGATCTATGCCATTTCTGGGCCAAGGCGTCTGTGAAGCAGCTATGCATTCTTCATGCCCTCCTTCCTTTTTCTGCTGGCTGGATACAAATAACCAAGAGGATTTAGATGATCGTGGAGCCGCTAAGTAAAGGCACCTAGTGCCCAGAATCATCACATGGTAGAGAGCCCCCTGTTCACTAGAAATAGACATGCCTTAGACTGTCTGATTAAAAAATAGTCTACTGTTTTATATGAGCCATTTACCTTTCATTTGTTCTCCACCCCAACCCCCATTTTAGCCTATTCCCACATAGATTCTTAAGGTCTTTGCTGCCTGGTTGATGATGCCTGTGCTTCCTCAAGCAGAGTTCTTAAGAGATCCTGCTCTGAGAAGATAATTGTCTTCAGCATTCAAAGCAGTGGGAAACAAAAAATACCAAACTAAAATAGCTCAGTTTTAACTTGGCGGCAAGTAGCTTGAGAATGTGGATTTCTTTGTCTTTGGTGCCTAACCAATTGCTTCTACTTTTACTCAATGTGCATGTCCATGTTCATTTTTCTGTTACTTATTCCAATATTTCCTTTCAGGACCACCAGCAAAACATTAAATATCCAGTAGTTAACATTTTCCATATTTTGTCAAGGTATTTTCACCCAACCTGAGAAAGGGCAATATAATTTAAAAACTCAGACATGGTCTCCTGGTAGCTCGCTTACCAAGATCCAAGAGTGGAATGAACAGAACATGGTGATGGACCTTGCAGTTTCATACATGTTGCATGTGGCTAATGTCGTCCCTTCCTCACCATCGCCTACCATCCCACCCCTAACACACACTAGGGAATTCTATAGTACACTTGTCTTTGCTCCACAAAAGTAATCAAATAAGTTTACTTAATGCTTAATACTACACTCCCAGGTATATACATCAGGTACTTCAGCATATTCTAGATTCTGAGAGAGATATCCTGTAGCTAGAACAAGCTTAACTTTAGTTGGCCAATTGCCATATTACTGTGAACCAAACTTGTGTGTGTTGCAACTAGTCAATTCCTTAAATTCCAATATCTCTCAGAATATTACCATTTCTATTTGTCCTAGTTCATTTGTGCTGCTATAACAGAGTACCTGAAAGACTGGGTCATTCGCTTGAGTAGAAATTTATTTTCTCGTGAGTCTGGAGGCTGGGAAGTTCAATCTCAAGGTGCTGACAGCTTCAGTTGTCTGGTGAAGGTTACCTTCTCTGGAGGGGAGGAGCTCTGTGCTCATATAGCAGGAGGTAGAAGAGCAAGCTAGCTAAATACTGTGGAAGCTTCTTTTATAAGAGCCTTAATACCATTGATGAGGGAGGAGCCCCCATAGCCTAATTATCTCTCTATGGTCCTGTCTCTTAACATGTGTACCACCACATTGGCTACACCTGAATTTAAGAACTGGATTTTGTCATGTAGACCAAATTTGACAATTTTTATCTTTTAATGGAGATTCAGTCTATTTACGGCAGTGGCCAGTTTGATTGATTTTATTCCTCTCCTCTTGTTTATGTATTAATTTATCCTGTTTATCCCCCTTTTCCTTATTTGTTGATTTGATTAAATTGGTATTGTTTGTTCCCCATGATTAATTGCAAAATTCTTCTATAATTTTCCATGTATTTTATGGTTACATTCATCTTTGAGCTCTCATATTCAGACATATTTTTTCTACTATAACCTGAAAATGAGCTGCTATTTTATTCAGTAAGTGGCTGTAGACTTTTAGTTTCTCACCCCTTCATAAAGTAAAAATTTTAAGGTGATTTTACTTTTCCTGTTTTTTTTCCCCCTTAACCCCAACCAAGTTATAGTAAATTTGTTTCTTCTTCTCTTTATTCCCACCCCAGTTTCTATATTTTAATTAAATAGTTTGGTGGAGTTTTTTTTTTTTTTGTCATTCTAGATCACATATTTTTTGTTCAATCTTCAGTTTCAAAATACTCATAACATGCCTGCTGCCCTATAGTATCTATTCATCTGTCCATCATTTGAAGTTCATTGTTCATTATGGTTTCCTCTATTCTTCAATTTTCCTTATTATTAAGTTTGAGTTTTGGGTCATTTGTATTTTGTTAGAGTCCTTATTTATTTATTTTTGACGTGGAATAACTGTGCTATTTAGTAGCTTCAAATGCAGCAAATGAGAAGTCCAATGCCTGTGTGATTAAATTTTATTTATTGGTAATCTCTTTTCTGTCATAATATATGATTTCTGTATTTATACTTAGATTTGAGTATCATTTTCTTAATGTGCCACAGGCCATCTTGAAGTTAACAAACTGGTGAGGTACTAGCAGTAAAGAGAACAAATATGCTTGACTGATATAAAGAAAACAATGTACCACTAAGAGGGAATGTTTAAATGCTGTAACGGGAAAGGAATTTTTCAGTTTTAGAGAGAAGACTCAATATTATAGGTGTTGATTATTTCTAAAATGATTTATACATTTAATGTCATGCAAATGACTTCTTGGCAACTAGACAAGCTGACGTCAAAGTTTTGAACAATAAATATGCAGGAGTAGGGGAAATTCAAAAGTAAAAAAGTCACGAGAAGGTCTGTGCTCTGCTAGATGTCAGAACATATTATAAGGCTATAATAAGTAAAACTCTTCGGCATTGAAATGAATATATTCATAGATCAATGGAACAGAAGAAATATTCATAAATGCAATAAAATGTAATAGACATGTAATAAACGTAACATTGCACATCAGTGGGGAAAGTGAGGCTTATTTAGTGAGAGATGCAGGGGCACTGACGTAAGCATCTTGAAAATTTTTTATGCCCTATGTCCTTTATTTCAGTAAAACACATTTTAGCTAGATCAAAAATTTAAAGGAAAAAGTTGAAACCATTAAGCTATTAGATAAGAATAAGGATTTAAAAATTTCAGAGTGGGAAAACCTTTCTTAAGTGTTATATATAACTTAGGAGGCTAAGAAATTTGACAAACTTGCATTAAAATGTGTATGGGAAAGGCATCACAAACACATTCAAAAGACAAATAATAAAGTGTAAAAATAATAATTTGTAAACATGTTTATAGAACAAGGGCTAATGTTCTTAATACATAAGGAATTCACCAAATTAGTGATAAAATTACCAACAACTTAAGAGTACAGTGTGAATGGAATATGAACAGTTTACTGACAAGATGATCCAAAAAGTGTTTAAAAAGATTTTTTAAAAAGCTCGATCTCATCCATAATATAAATAGTATTAAAACCTCTGATGAGATACAAGACTGAATGTTATATACATCCCAAAGATGTTAGGAAATAAAGATTCTCATGTATAACTTTTGTATGAGCCTAAACTAGTATAATTTCTATGGTGGGTATTTGATAATTTATTATAAATTTAAAATACACATATGTTTTGACCATGTAATTCTACTTCTAGAAATGTTTTCTACAAATGTATTGACACAAGTGCATCCACATATACAAGAATATCCACTGTACTCTTAGTTAGAACAGAATAATATAATCAATCTAATTATCCATTAATAGAGAAGTTGTTAAATAAATGATAGTATATTCACACAATGAAACATTGTGCAGCCATAAAATAACACATTTTGATATGAAATGATCATGAAGAAATACTACTAAGTGAAAGAGGAAGATCAGAAATAGAGAGTATAGCATTACATACACATAGATGCCACATTTGTCTGGATATTGCATAAAATCTCTTTGAAACAATACTTAAGAAACTGTTAAAAGCTAATGCTTCCAGCCCACTCCACGGCTGAAGAATAGTAGTGAAAGGGTGTATTAGTTTTCTGGGACTGCCACAATAAAGTGCCATGGCAGGGGTGGCTTAAACAGCAGAGATTAATTTTCTCACAGGTCTGGAGGCTGAACTCCAAGATCAAGGTGTCCAGAGGTTTGGTGTCTTCTGAGGCCTCTCTCCCTGACTTCTAGTTGTTTGGCCTCTTGCTAGGTCCTCACTCAGTCTTTCCTCTTTTCAGAGGCATCTCTGGCATCTCTTTGCTATGTCCAAATTTCTTCTTTTTGTATATAAAGACATTAGTCAGATTGGATTATGGCCCACCCAAAGGGCCTCATTTTAACTCACTTCTTTAAAGGCCCTTTTTCCAAGTACAGTCACACTCTGAGGCAGTGGGCTTCAACATTTGAATTTTGGAAGGGACACTATTCAACCCACAATGAAGAGTAACTTACTTTTCCTGCATTCCCATCTGTCCCTTTTGAACTTTTCTCATGCGATGTTATACTTTGTGAAAAATAGCTTCAAAAACGATCCTGTAATAAATATCAGGCTGAAAGTTTGACTTCTTGGCCCAACAGAAAAGAACTTAATATCATTTGGCTTGACACTTAACTTGAATATTAAATTTGAATACAGGTAAGTGTCAGATTAGGAAAACATATGCTTGAATTTATAAATTATTTTGTTAAAGTATTTACTATATGCTTCTTTTAAATAGAAAGCTTTCAATATGATTCACTTTACAGACATTTTCGGAAATACTTTACTGCACAAAGAGAATTACACCTGAATATTTTTATTAATTTATCTATCTAATGCTGCCAAAGTAATGTAACAAAATTTTCATGTAGAACAATTTTCATTCTCTGACATTCTATTCTACTTTTAGTTACATAGGTTATGCAGCTGTTTAAGAGTGAATTCACACTTACATCTGAGTAGAATTTAAAATGGAATGAACAGAAATACTCTTAATGCAGTAGCCATAAAAAGACAGTTGTATATATTACTCACAGATATTGCATAGTTACCATGATAATCTAATGACTGTATGCTTCCTCTGAGATTTTAAGAAACCTCATGAACAGCTATCTTTCTGGGTTAAGTATAGTCTTGTCTCCAGACAGTGGGAATTTTGGATCATTCCTAAGATCCTGTTCAGCCATGTGATTACAGCAATAGTTATGAAAAGAATACAGAAGCTTTATCCCTTGTAAAACTTGATACATAATTTGGAATTTTAATAAAGATGGATACCAAATACATTTCATCAATTAAAATGATTTGCTTTTAAGGGTAAACATATGTCTTCACTAAATGTTCTTGAAAAGAATGTGTCATCAGAATATGATCCATCAATTGCTGATCTTTCATAATCGTTCTTTAAAATCTGGAATATATACTGCTCTGTGTAGAAATCAGATGTCCATATTATTTAAGTCTGTTATTATATCAAACAGAAAAACCAGCATTTTTCACTGAAAATGTGGTTTGTGAGAGAAGTGGTTTACAAATGCCCTTCTTAGCTACATTATATTTAGGGTAGCTACCTTTGGAAATATTTGTAAATTAAAGATCAGTTCTCTTCGGTATGGAATCACTCTTCTTTTCAGGGTCACTGTAGTTTTTGAGTGATGACAGTCTGGTAAGCAGGTAAATACGTGGCCCATCTCTCTAACCCCATTGCCTCTTCAAACTTGACAAGCACATTTGTATATGCCCTAGTAGAAAGCTGGATTAAATATTTCAACAGTAGTCATAAATTTGCACCGAAATCCATTAGCTAGAAAAGGCTGCATGAATTTTTAGACTTAATAAGGGAATATTCTTTTAAATTTATTTTTTATTATTAAATCTTAATTGTGTACATTATTACAGTCATGGGGCACAATGTGCTGACTTCATATACAATCTGAAATATTTTCATCAAACTGTTTAACATAGCCTTCATGTCCTTTTAATCACTCTATGAAGACATTTGTATTCTACATTTAGTAAGTTTTGCCTGTACCCTTCTAAGATGCACCGTAGGTGTGGCCCCACCAATTATCCACCCTCCACCCCAACCTCCCCCCACCCTACCCTCCCTTGCCCCTTTCCCCATATTCTTGTGCTATAGTTGGGTTAGAGCCTTCATATGAAACCTATAAATTAGCTTCATAGTAGGGCTGAGTAGATTGGATACTTTTTCTTCCATTCTTGAGATACTTTGCTAAGAAGAATATGTTCCAGCTCCATCCCTGTAAACATGAAAGAGGTTAAGTCTCCATCTTTCTTCAAGGCTGCATATTATTCCATGGTATACATTGTACCACAATTTATTAATCCGTTCTTGTGTCGATAGGCACTTGGGCTTCTTCCACGACTTAGCAATTATGAATTGGGCTGCAATAAACATTCTGGTACAGATATCTTTATTATGATGTGATTTTTGGTTTTCTGGCTATATACCTAGTAAAGGAATTATAGCATCGGATGGCAGGTCTATTTTTAGATCTCTGAGTACTCTCCAAACATCCTTCCAAAAGGAATATATTAGTTTGCATTCCCACCAGCACTGTAGAAGTGTTTCCTTTTCCCCACATCCACGCCAGCATCTCTGGTTTTGAGATTTTGTTATGTGGGCTAAACTTACTGGGGTTAGGTGATATCTCAAAGTAGTTTTGATTTGCATTTCTCTGATGATTAAGGATGGTGAGCATTTTTTCATGTGCCTGTAGGCCGTGCGCCTGTCTTCTTTAGAGAAGTTTCTCTTCAAGTCCTTTGCCCACCCTGAGATGGGATCACTTGTCCT
>CAUYRH010016880.1:0-37140 GCA_963574655.1 Perodicticus potto | reverse complement strand
TCTCCATCTTTCTTTAAGGCTGCATAATATTCCATGGTATACATGTACCACAATTTATTAATCCATTCGTGGGTCGATGGGCACTTGGGCTTCTTCCATGACTTAGCAATTATGAATTGGGCAGCACAATTCATAATTGGTACTATAATTTTCGACTGAGATTTCAATACCTCTGCATGCCTCACCTTCTCTATGAAATAATACATGACTATTTTGTGGACAAATACTACAGTTTTTGCTAAAGTGATTTTTTGCCTGAATCTACCTGTCATACAAATGATTTCCTCCTGTGATTTTGGTTTTATTGAAGATATGTAGTTTATATATTTTATTTCTCTCAGTGCCATCTTAGTTATATACACTCAGAAACATGTGTGAAATTTTTACAGAAATATTCTTTGACCTCTACGGTAACACTTTTTTGACTCATACCCAAAAAGACCCAAAAGATTTTAAGTCTTGCCCATGTATTATGAACTACACATGATTTTTATTTCGTAATGGACTAAAAATTCATTTATTCCAACAAAATTGGGCCAGGCTTAAGAAAATAAAACCATTTATCCATGGTGAGTATAGCAGTGTTTTTACGTTTGATCATTACTTAGGGAAATATTACCTTGGTAGACAACCAGCTGGCTTTAGGGGAAATAATACCCTTGATACATGCTTAAAACAACAGTGTAAAATGTAATTGGCTGACAAGCTTGGTTTTGGTTAGGGTCATTTTCTTATTATTCAGAGTATGCTGTGAGTACAAGGAATGATGTCAGTTTCTACCCATTAGAACTCATATGATGGCCAGACATAGTATTTCCCTCTTTTTCTATTGTCAACACTTCAGAAAAATTTGTGAAATGGAGACTTATGAATTGAAAAGGAGAGGATATTAGTAATTGTTTGTTTTAAGAAGAGAAAAATTCGTTTTTTCCAATATTATTTTAGAAAAGAACGTAAGAGTTGAAATTTTAAATTCTAAAAAGAAAACATTGTTTTTAACAAAAAAAATGCTTGATTTTTAATACCAATATTCTGCCTTTCCTTTTTTACTTATTACCACTTAATCTTTAAATTACTTTCTTTCTTGGGTATGCAGTGGTCAGTGGAAGCCCCATTATAATCCTTTAGGTACTTAGCAGACGTGAGTGGCTAAAGAATTGTTTTTGATGTGAACTTTTTGTTTTTTCTGAGACAGAGTTTCACTCTATTGCCCAGGCTGGAGTTGCTGGTACATCAGCCTAACTCATAGCAACCTCAGACTCCCGGGCTTGAGCAATCCTCCTGCCTGAGTCTCCCAAGTAGCTGGGACTATAGATGCCTGCCACCATGCCCAGCTAATTTTTCTATTTTTAGTAGCGCTTGGGTCTCACTCTTGCTCAGGCTGCTGTTGAACTCCTGAGCTCAAGGGATCTTTCCTCTTTGGTCTCTTAGCTGGGACTATTGTCATGAGCTCCTGCTCCCAACCTTGTGAACTGATGACTTTAGGGTTTGTACAACACCAAAAGTTGACTGAGAAATTGCATATAATACTCAAATGGCATGATAAAAGTGATTTTTTAGTTTGTACTAATATGTCAAACTTCAGTTGGTGTTGTCTATTTCCTTATTATTGGCACAGTAGGGAGCAAAGATACTAATCTTAGATTAGAAGATTCTATAGTGTGTAACTAGTCTCCACTGTTTCTGTGAGCAGAAGATTACAGGTGTTGTTACCATTTATAAATTATCTTTATGGTTCCATTAGCTGATCTATCACTGAAGATTTTTCAGGAGAGGAGTGCTGTCTTGGTTAGTAAGTCTGGGAAAGAATCTGTGACATTGCTGATGTCAGGAGAAAATTTTCCTTGTGTTTGATTCAAATGATGAGGCAACCAGAAGATGATGATTTTAGGGAAAGAAGGTGTGGTAAACAATCCACATTTGATTATATGTTTTTCCATGTCATATAGTGTCATACTTGGAAAAGATTTTCTTTCCAGAACCCAAAGGACCAGTTCAAGAACTTAGATGTGTTATGTACCTTTTAAAGCACTATCTTTATCAACAACAAAACAGTTAAATAGGGGGGTTAAAATTGAGCACAAAGTTCTTGAGTAGATGTTTCTCTAAAAGAGATAAACAAATGGCCAATAGGCACTTGAAAAGAAGCTCACCACCACTAATGATTAGGGGAATGCAAGTCATAGCCAGGTGAGATGCCACCTCATACTCCGGGTGGAGGGCCACTGTCAAAACACAGACAATAGCAAGTGTTGGCACAGATGTGGAGAAACTGGAACTCTCGTGCACTGTTGGTGGGGAAGTAAAATGATGTAACCGCCTTGGAAAACAGTATGGCTATTCTTGGAAAATTTAAATATAGAATTATGGTATGACCCAGCAATTCCACTTTTGTGTCTATAACCAAAAGAAGTGAAAGCAAGGATTCACACAAGTGTTTGTACACCCATGTTCATGCCACCATTTTCCCCCAAACATAAAAGGAACTCAAGTGTCCATCAACAGGTAAATAGTTAAATAAATGTGATCTATAGATAAGCAACAGAATCGTGTTCATCCTTAAAGGAGGGAAATTTTGACACATGATTTAATGCGGATGAACCTTGAAAATGTCATTTCTTCTGAAATAAACCAGCCTTAAATATTGTGTGATTTCACTTATATGAGTGAACTCTTCAACTAGTCTAGAAATTCATTCTGGACAGTAGGATGATGCTGAGGGCTTGAAAGAAGGAGAGTGAGGGGTGATTGTTTAATGGCCACTGAGTTTCAGCTGTGGAAGATGAAAAAGTTTCGGAGATGGAGGTTGGTGACTGGTGGTTGTACAGCAGCGGTTCTCAACCTGTGGGTTGAAACCCCTTTGGAGGTCTCCTGGATATCAGATATTTACATTACGATTCATAACAGTAGCAAAACTACAGTTATGAAGTAGCAATGAAAACAGTTTTATGGTTGGGGGTCACCACAACACGAGGAACTGTATTAAAGGGTCGTGGCATTAGGAAGGTTGAGAACCACTGCTGTACAGCAATATTGATGCACTTAGTGCCACAGAACATACAATTAAAAATGGTTAAAATGATAAAAAATAAAAAGACACCAAACTATCAGTAGGTATTTCAGTTAGCCCATCATCATAGCCTGAACGGTTCCATAACTAGGAACAGAAGGTGTGTAACACGTGATAACAAAGTAACATCCCTCTTATGAAAGTGACTGCCTGAGTTAATGAGTCGTGAATCCAGTAGAATGATTCTGCCAGGGGTCTTTGCTGTTGAGTCAGCAAATTCTGTGTCGTAGCTCTTGCCTTCTCATTTTTTTATTTATTAGAAGAGTGTGCATATTGAAGAGTTTAGTTATGTGGTTCCGCCAAATGCTTCTTGCTGTTGCAAACTCCAAAGAAAGAGCCTAGAAGAGCCAGAGCGGTGGTGAGAATAGAAGATGCCACCCCCCGATTGATAAGTGTTTCAAAAGCACAACGTGGCTTTTTAATAGTCCTTGTTAACAGTTTTCTAAAATTCTATGACATGGAAGTCAATAGTATTAATATCCAAATGACACGTTAGAGTTTTTCATCTTCATAAAAAGTGATTGATAGAGTTGAAGCTGAGATTAGGTACAAGTTTATGGAAATGTTTTAAAGTCCTGTCAAAAGGAATAGGAGAGTGGTAAGAATGAAGATTCAGAAACAACCTGAAAAGTGGCTACTTCAATCTTTGAAAAATGGTTTTACCAGAAAAAAAAAAATTATGTCACTGCCTAGAGATAGTTACACTTTGCATGATGGTTAAACTAACAGAGAAAAAGAGGGAAGGGGGAAGAAAAAACCTTTAAAAACACATTTGTTTGACTACATAGCTAATAAATTCCCACTAGTCCAGTCCAATACCTTTATTATCATGGTGACCTTTTGTCAATAGGAAAAGAACATTTATGTGTTTGTGTATTTGTTACAAGTATGTATGTTTTAAAGACTGTGTAAAAACAGAAACATATTTTGTATTTCTAACTGCTTATTCTAAAACCAGGCTATAGTAGGAAAATAGGTGGAAAAGTTGGCCCAGGATAGTGCTCTGTCAGAGTCAGAACAATTAGAGTTCAGCTTCTAAGACTTTCGTTTCGATGCCTTTACATCAATAACATACTAGTCCCTCCTGAGAGATGAAAGATATCAGAGGCTGGGTGCTTGGGGTGACCCTGGTGTAAATCATGTGTCCACGTATTTTTTTGGATCAGTATAAACATTTAGCATCCACATATGTAGCTAACTATTAGGTATTCCAGTTAGGTGCAGAATACTTTGTCCTCACATAATAAATGGACACAATTTGCTCAATATAATACATGTTTGCCACATGTTCTGTTCTGCAGTAGACTCAAGTGTGAGTAACCTGGAGTTCCTGTCTTCAGATTTGTTAGGGTGTGGTTTGTAATGTGGGTAGAGGTGGTAGGATTACTCGTGTTCCTAAGAGGCACAGCAGTGGGTGCTGCCTTAACCCTACTAATGTACTTGTCTTGTACCCTGGTTTTAGGCTATAGAACATCTTGTTTTGTCAGCTACCTCAAATTGTATTAGGAAATAGTCAGTAGAGTAGGACAATATGACTTTTTTTTTAAATGAAGAGGGAAATGTATCATGGGGTTGGGAGGAAGAGTGTATGAGATGGCTCTTGATGGGGGATAGGATGTCTGCTAATTTGGGGAAGGAAGTCAGGGGTGGAAAAGCATCAGTCACATTCACAGAGCAGCGGGCGGCCCACGTACCTGGTGACTGTTAGACCACACGCTGGAGAGGTCAGACTAACTGAGAGGAGCATGTTTAGCTCAACTATTTTGAAGCAGCTTTCAAAAAGATGTCCACTTTCAACCTTGCAAAACCGGTTTTTCTTACGTTCTTTGGTATTTGAGCTCTGACCATTATAGGTAGTTGAGGAAAGAGTGAACCAGCGAGGTCTGAAATTCCCCAGATGTTTCCTTTCCTTGTCGGTATTATTTGCTTGTTCATCTGCTCTCGACTCCACTCACTTCTTTTTGGGTCCCACGTACTCCATCACCTACTTTCTCTGTAGGGTGATAAGGCCCCGAAGATTTAGATTTTCTCAGTTTACATTGCTTCCCCACAGTGCTGAAACGTTTGCAATCGCATCACCCACATCTTCGCCAATGTGGACTTTTCAGAACTTTGAAGCACATGATTGTTCTTCTCTGTTAGCTGGCGGTTCCCCAGAAGAAGATCAGCCAGCGGGCCAGTGATGTGTGAAGGTCATGCTGACTAGTAACCGTTACTGGGCGTATGTTACTCCGTTGGTTAGCTGAGATTAATTGTGAGCCTTCTCTGGCTAACTTGTCACATGCATTTGGCTACTAAACAGGAAAATATTTTTAAAATTTATCTAATTCATTTGCATTGATGTTTAAAGCTTGTTAAAATCATGTCTTAATGATTCTAGATTGTATATACATAATGCATCCCAGATTAACGAAACATACATGTTATGATTTTACCTTTAATTGTGCTTACTTGTATGTATTATGTGTATGAGGTTCTTTTGACTTCAAAAGGAACTACTGAAAGCTGGCTTTGATACTTCTTTGGCTTTTCATAAGCTTTATATTCTGATAGAAAACATTATGCAGGCTATACATGAGCTCTCCAAAGTGTTGCTTTCTTACTAACAGCAGTCAGAATAGGCTGCTGAACTTGGGTGTTGGTAAGGCCAAATTATCTGTAGGGAGGAAATCTTGCTATAGATTTGAATAAGAAGTAAGACACAAACACACGCGTGTGCGCGCACTGCTTTTGAGTGTCTCTGTCGACTTGCAGACGTGTGCGAGTTCCGTGGTTTGCCCGTCTGTATCATTTCTCCTGGAATGACAGCTTTAACAGTTTTCCTGGTTGGATTGTGTTAAAAATCTTTAAAGGCTACATTCACTAAAACATATGTCTAACATTCGGGCAGCCAGAGTCTGCTTGCTCATTTTAACGGAGTGTAACTTAGCAGCTCTTTTATTATGGCAGATTTCTTGCTGTAAAAGCTACGTTAAAATTTCACCCGTCAGGAGCCTACCATTTCATGATTGCATTGTTCCAAGATGTGTGGAAGTTCTGTGTGCTTTTGCACTATCTTAAAAATGGATTTTGTGAAGATTTTGCAATAGCATTCGAAAATTAAAAGAGGACACACATAACACAGTTAAACAGCTTATTTTAATAGTTTCCATCTAATTAACTTGAGAGTCTGCTGTGTTTAGAACCTCGCACTCGACGTCCTGCACACAGAACTTTAACTTGTGGCCATTAATAAGGACATAGAAAATGGGTAAATGGGGGAAAAGCCATGTAAGTCACCTTCGAGGTTCCATCGCCATGATACGTCTGTTCTGGACAATGCTCCGTGTTCAGTGCTGGGACTTTGGTCACCCCTGTCAAGCGGACGACTAATTAAAGTGGCAAGAAAACTCTTCGCCTTTCAGGACCCTTCTGTAAGTTTTCTTGACAAATTTACAGCCTTTGTGGGGTACAAAGCCCTTTTGTTTTTGGTAGGAGACTAAGAGGACAGTTACCCAGTCCTGATCTTTAACTGGCTTGGCTTTCGTTAGTCTCATTTGTCACCTTTAACTCATTGGTCCTCTGTCTGCCATGGGCTAGAATCCAGGCGCAGTGCTTTGTGGTAAAAAGTTGGAGCATCTGATACTGGACAATCCAGCCTTATGTGATCTTCCCTGGCTTTGATAGGTTCAGACACTTTTAATTTTTTTCAAGTGGAGATATGGATTTTTCACAGAAGAAAACCTGAAAACTCTAAATATTTTCTTCCAAAGAAAATGAATTTTAAAGTACTATCAGTATTTATATCTATACTTATTTGTTTTTAAAATGTTGATGACTATGTTCTTTGAAGAACACTATATTAATTTTTACCCTCTAAGTACATCAAAATGATAAATTTGGGGAGGAAAATTTTCCTGGCAGTTGTGTATTATTTTGTCTATGTATGTGAACATTAAAAGCCTTTTGACGTTGACAAAATATGTACTTTAATTAGAATATCTAATTGAACCACAAAGAATAGAAAGAGCAACATTTTCTTCACTTTTTTTACATTTGTGGCAATTTCATTTTCACAATATTAATAAAATAGTATAGAAAAGCAATATTCAGAAATTTTAGTAAATTGAAATTCTGAATGACAAAAGGCATATACCAAATGGAATTTCTACTACACCTCACAAAACAGTGTACCCAGACAGTTTAATGCATGTTAATTCTTTGACAGTGCGACTGAAAGTTTCTATAACGTTTCCAGCTGGGAGCCCAGCACACAGATCGTCTTTCCGGCAGTTTGCATTTATGGACGTCACTTCTGAGCTCTCTCTTCCTGATACACTGTTTCTCTCTCACTTATTTGTAGACAAGGGGCAATTTCCACAAACTCAAAGCATTTTCATTGTGTCTACCCTCTATTTCTTGGTGTTTTTGAAATTTCTGGAATTCTTTCCGTATCTGTCCGTGTAACTCCATCTGAGAACACGAGTTTTTTGTAACACACACACACAGTTGTTGAAGACCTTGAACTACCAATGCTGAGAGTTTACTTCTCATTTTGTCTCGTGTCCAGTAGCTTTGAGGGTCAAGTAATGCGCTGGACGTGACCCTGGTGTGCGGTGGATCAGCAGGGTGGGGCGGGAAGACTGACTCTGCGTTTCTGTTGTGTTTCTGCTGCTGGGGTTGGAGTCTCCGGATTTCTGTGTTCCGGGAGCTAGTCCTAGGAGAGCTTAGATAACACCATTGTGCTCTCTGAGAAGATGATGACTGCAAAATACACCTGCTTGTTACCTTCACCTTTAATTCAAGGGCTTTCTTCTTCTTTAATTTAGATTTATTCAGTCTACTTTCAGTGATCTAAAAATACACAATGTAAAAGGACCCTTTCTCATACTTTCAGTTAAAAAGGAATCTTTCAGGACTGTTTACATATGTTCTCTCAATATACACATTGAAAAATATTTTTCTTGGTGCCCCCACCAAGTTGATTTTTCTTAAAAATGAAATTGTATTGTTCTGCAGCTTGCTTATTTTACCAATTATCATGGACCTCTTCCGACATCCTTGGTCTTTTTCGTGGCTGCATAATATGCTGCCACATTGCTGTGTGCTGGTGTGTTTAGTCCTTCCCTGGCTGAAGGACAGTGAGGTCTCAGGATTCATCTGCTCACATGTTATCCTGTATGAACCCCACAGAGTGGAGCATCTGACCTGGGTCATCTCTGCTTAGTTTCTCTGCTCTATGGCAGGCAGCACGCATAGGCTGTCTTCCCTGTTTTTTTGTTGATTCGGGGATCATTCTGAAGGTTGGCGTTTGGTCTTGGATAGCCTGAGCTCGGATTAAAAGCACCAGTTTGGTTGTGTGGGGTTTGAGGGTAATGGCATTTTTATATAAGTTTCTCATTTCTACCTGCTGGAAATTTGATGCACCATCTAGCATGATGGATTTTGGCACTCAGCCTGAGATACTTTTATGCTGGCAGAATTCTTGGTTTCAGAGCTGTAAGAAAGGTCTGATTTTCAAACCTGGTATGTTCCCCCTCTATTGGTTATTCTTAAACTTAACATCTTTTAGAGAGTATTTTGAAAATATATTTTTTGTGTGTGTGATTATGGAAATTTGTCTCTTTATGATTTTCTATCCAGGTGCATTGAAATTTAACTTGTGACTTTTACCAATGGCATAATTTATCACAGTCACAGAAAGATAAATATGAATATCCCAGGGTTAGCATTCCACTGGGGATGGGCTGGTGTTCATTAAGGTGTTCATCAGATTTTGTTTTCTTCAGTCACAGTTTGCGTAAGTGATATAGTAACTTATCTTTGTCACAGCTTTTGGCCGTATCTTGGGGATTAACATCTGTTGACTGAAATTGCTTCATACTTTTAAAATTCTAAATTATAATTACCTAGAACGGATGAAATATTTTATCTTAATGTGTATTTTTGTTTGGGAGATTTTATATTCATAAAACAGTAACAGATTTTAAGAAAGGTGATAATCAATGTATTAGAAATTTAGAGACACAAGTTACTACTTCTCTTTGGTAATATGGTAGGTAATTGGTCACCATTTCTCAAGCAATAACTTGCTGTTGATTTTAATAGTTTTTACCTGCCAACACAGCTGGAATCCCATGATGTCACAGCTGTACTTTTTGGTTTAATATTATACTGAGTATGTGGTGCACAGTGTGGAGAAGGACACCCAACCCTGTTAGATGAGTCTTCACTGTCCGTGACCTGCAACGTGAGAGTGCAGGGTATCGCTGATTCAGTGCTCGTGGGCAGAGAGGGCTTTGCTGTTTTACTTTTGCAGTGATTTCCTTCTGCTGGGTTTCTAGTAGCTTCAACTTTTCCTTTCCTATATAGTTTTGACATGCTGTTTTGTGTTTTCCTTTTCCACAAAATGATTATTTCCTAAAACCATTGTTATTTATATGCAAAAATGCCTCAAAATGAATAAAAACAGTTTGACTCTTAAAGTAACATGAAAAAAATAATGATATTGCGATATTAAATGTGAAATATTAACTCAGCTTATAACACAAAGATATCTTATAATAATGAGTATGTATTTAAAATTACATGCATGGAATCACAGATCTCATTTTTCTTTTCTACAGTAATTATAAACTATACTGCAAACAGTTTTTTCAAGTACAAAAATGAGTTGACTGTTCTCTTCAAAGGGAATTGTAACTTACTTGGTGTAAAATTGAATTACTGATTTGTATACTGTTTGTTGAATTTAAATATTTTTATGAATGAATTAAAGCAGCCATCGTATGCTTGAAATACGTTTCCTCTCCAACACCAGGTTTTGCTTCTCTCTTTCAGTCTGTGATCAAAACAGGACGCCTGCTCATCAGTCATGAGGCTCCTTTGACTGGAGGCTTTGCCTCGGAGATCAGCTCCACAGTTCAGGTAGAGTGACCGTGAGCGCAGCTCTAACACCGTGCACTCGCTCGTCTCCTCCAGAAGAATGTCAATTACTCATCACGGTGGATGAAAGCAGCGCTTTCTGAAAATGTACAATTCCATTCTGATTCAGCTTCACAGTTCTTTAGTTAATGGTGTAATTACATCTTCTAAAAAAGGTATCTTAAAATAATGAAAGCTGAAAAATCCTTTAGGGGAAGAAAAAACTTTGAACTGAGTTTAATAAGCTAACATGGGTTGTATCTGCTAGTTTAACAGGAAAAGAAGAATCTTTTCAAGTTTCAGTCTGACAGTACTCTTAATATAATTTATGGTGGTTATGGAATGGGTTGATTAAGAAATTCATCTTAGATTTTCATAGCCTTTCCCTTCTAAAAATGTCTCTCAAAATTCACTAATTTAAATTCAGTAAATAATTAAAAATAATTTATTAGTATAATAATCAAGTTAGGTTATGCTATAGTGGTGCTTTAGAAGTGTTTTAAAAACTGATTTTTAAAAAATGTTCATTTAATCTGCTGCATATCAGGAGAAAATATACACTTGTTTTTGGAAGAAATTTACTTAAAACTTTTATTCACATTTATATGATAGATATGCATAAGATAATTTAAAGCCTTTTTTCCCCTGATTTTTAAATTGAAGTTACTTTAAATGTAAGGTATGTGCATTTTTAAGTTAGAATATCTTTGCAGTTTGCAAACATTACTGGTGTTGAAATGCTTTAGTTATTAAGATATATATGAGTAGAGAATTTCTCTAAGAGTATGTGGCTTACTAACTTGACTTAAAGTTATGATATGTAACTAGTGATAAGTTTGTATTTTTAAACTTTTAGTGAGTAAAGAGTTACTTTTACCAGTAAAATATCTTTAAATACTAACTAGCAAAATTGTAAATATTTTTAAAATATGTAAAGAATATTTAAAGAAAGGTTTTAAAAACTAGATCAAAATAATCCACATTTACATTTAAAAACAAATTTTTTATGTTACATAGTCAGTGACAAAATCAAGAAAAGCAAATATTTGGGTTTTGTAGATTTGTTCATTTCCTAGTTCTTGTATAAATTAAAATTTGAAACACACTTCATTATATAACATAAGCACCCACTATTTGTTGTGCCTTTTATTCATGGAGTAGCATGATATACTACATTTGTGGGGAAAAAATGGGGATATAAGAACAAATCACTGTAATACCAAGAGCTTGCTTCAAGCCAGAGGCAAAATGGGAAAAAGAAACTATATTTTCTGACTCCTACTTTGCGTGTACTCTACTGAACCGTTTGAAATGATAGTGCTATCATTTGCTAAAAGCAACTTTGACAGGCCTATTAGATTTTGCCCACCTACTGCTCTAATAATTATCTCAAAAGTTTCATTTGTGTATAATTGTAAAAGGAAAACAAGCAGAACTTAGATAACACAACTCCTCTTGCAAAGTTTTCTTCCTCTGAGTGTGCTTTTAAAATTTGATCTCCATAAACCATTGGGAGACTACAATAGAATCTAATATTTTTCAGACTGGAAAGGAATTAGAAAGATGATCTAATCTAGCGTCTCCTGGTCTTGAATAATACTTGGATTTATGTTAATGGAAAAATGTCTTTCAGGCCCCAAGAATATAGTGAATCCCAGTTTGAGAAACACTATTAAGAATTAAATCTAGACACTATAACTAGCTAGCACCAAAAATCATTAACATATTAGATCCTGAAATTATGTGGTAGTTGTTAGTAGTAAAAATTGTCAATGCAACTGTTAGAATATAATTATATTTATATCGTAATATGAAGATACCAAAACAAAACAGGATAGCATATGATACTCAAGACTACGTTCATATATTCTCAGGTGTCTGCAGTCTGTACTTCGAGAAACGTTGATCTAAACCAACTGTATTCCTTTTACACATGAATATTTGTCATCCAGAGTGCTCGTGCTTCATGAGGTTTTTAAAGACAGTAGGATATCTAGGGCAGGGGTCTTGAACGAAGGCTCAGTGCGTACATATGTATTCTCATTCAAACCCTCCTCCCCGCGACCCCAAGAGAAAAATGGAAGTTTTGGAGTCATTATAAAATGTTCTCTGTTTTCCGTGGTAAATTTACTCAATCAGCTAACCACAAAATGACTTAGGGCAATACTGTAATTTTAATTTTGTAGGGAGGGTCTGTTTAACATTTGGGTAATTTGAATTCAGATTTATTAATATGACGATGAATTTGAAAGTATACACCATTGCTTTTGCCTAATTTAGATTTTATTTGCACAAATATGAAGTGTAGAAATTCAATTTTAACAAATTTAATGAGCATGGTATCCCCAATGTTTGTTGTTTGTGGCTTTATCTGTTGATAAGGGAGGTTAAAAAAAGAAAGCTAGACACTGGAAAATTTCATTTTCTTTTCCAGCAGTAATGTTTGCATATAATTTAGAGTAATCTGAATAGTAGAATGTAGTGCTCAGAAATTACTTTATGCACATATCCTACTATTTGCCGTGTTCTGCAGGGGGCATAGCTGTGACAGCCTCCTTCCCTTTTATAAGGGGAACCTGCAGCCTATCACCAGTGCCTTCAGTGGGGTTTAAACTGAAGTCACCTAGGTGTGAGGTGCGGTTGCTCTCACCACTTAGAATGATTCATAGTTCTGTATTCTTGTTTGTATTTTGTAAGGTTAAAACAGATAAAATGGGGTTAAGGTATTGAAAGCCAGCTTTCCAGGACAGCAGACAAAATCTTACACGGATGACTTTTTATTGTCGTCTTGGAAAAGAAGTTTGAAATTATGGATGAGAGTGGTCTATAAATATGAGTACTGTTGATTAAAATAGCGGGTTATTGTTGTCTCTACCAATGCAAATTTTATGTGAAAGTGAGAACAAAAATTGCTCCATAGGCAGTATTTTGTGGAGGATAGGTGGCAACTTTTTAAAAGCTCAAGGTTAATCCTACAAAATTGCTCTTAAAATAATATTTTGAGAGAATAATTATTAACAATAAAATTGCTGTTTTTAAAACCTGAGAACACCTGAAGATCTGAAATACTCTGGTTTATTCAAATTTTAAATACTTACCTATAATAAAAGTAAAAAAATACTGAAGAGAACACAGCGCTGTAGAGAATGTTCTTTTAAGCTTATAATTTGTGTTTTTAGGTAGGAAAATTGTATCATGCTGCATAAAATTAAGCATCTGATAAAGAAACATTTATTATAAGACAGATTATTGATGTTACTATTAAAAGATTATTTTTAGTATGCAGATAAAAAATGAAAGGAATGAATATAGATTGTCATAATTTGCTGACATAACTCTTTAATTTACGACATGACTCTTCCATCATACAGGGAATTTGCTGTACACAATTGGAGCTTGCTCATGCCTACAGCTTCTTCTTTATAGAGCCATTTATTATTTTAAAAAAGTTTATTGCTAACACTCTTAGTTTGACATAATGTTAAACTCACAAAAGTGATTAGGAGACTACTTTATATTGATTAGACATACTTTTAAAAAAAATTATATTTATTAAAAGGATTTTCATAAAATTTTTACATAGATGAATGCTTGCCAAAAAAAAACAACCAACAGTACCTCTAATTTATGAAGCGCTTTCCTGTTGGGTTTAATTTAGAGGTCAACTGGGAGGCAGGGCAAGCTGAGGCTCGGTGTACTTGGCCCTGCTCTGGGGAAGACCTCTCTGCGGGACTTACAAAGCTTCGCTGTCTCTCCCTATCTAGTTTACATTACCATCTGTTCTCACTTTGCAACTAGTGAACTTTTTCCTGCTTTTATTCGACGTGTACTGCAGCTTGAGGTCCTTGTTTTAGGGAGTCATGCTTCTACACCCTGATTTGTGGAAAAGTGCACAAACTAGAGTGCACATAATTCATTTACTTTTTATTGTATGATTTGTAGCACAAATTTATTTATTGTGTAGTTTGAGCAAAGATTTCACTGTTTCAGAACATTATGTGAATTAATTTTATATGGTGTTTGTATTCAGTTTTATGTAGCTATAGCTTTTCTAAACAAAGTCTTTAGTGTACAAAAATGTGTTAACCTCATCCATTTTAATATTCCTTCAAATCAGTTTGTATTTTATGTTCTAGAATGCAGTGTTCAACATAGGCGTTATTTATTTCAATAGTGAAACCAAATAATTTGTGATATTTTAGCAGATTTTAATAGCATGATTTTTTAAGCGCATTATAGAAACCAACCTTTATTATTAATTTTCAACACATTCCTGTAATGGTGAAATAAATTCTGCATATGATAGAATTGTGTTATAATAACTCCCTCCCCCAAACTCAGTCTGGATATAGTGCTTAATAAGAGTGCCAAAAATTTTAGGGATGTGGTTGGCTTAAAGGTTTGAGTATTTTTTTTTAAACACATGGAAGCAATAACTGCGATGGAGTCCAGTTGGAGAGGATGGTAAGTTTCCATACCATTGTTACATCCTTTCTGTGCGGTCTCTTTTCTAAGAACTGGAACTCAGAAATTGTGCGCACTGTCATATATTTATAGGATGATCAGATTCTAATAGTTTGAAAGGATTTTTATAGATCCTACCTGAATCATTTTGTAAAAGAAAAGTTTTATATTTTTCATGTAAAAAAATTTTGCTTTTCTCAGGGTTTCATGTTAGAAAGTTTATTTCAAAGGGAGTTTTTTTTCATTATAAACTTTTTATTAATGGTAAATTTACAAGCACGCCGTTGAAAGACTTCAGTTTGAAGAATTGGGGATACGGTCTTGACTTTTTATCATTGTGAAAAATGTTTAATTAAAATTGCCATGCTGATAAATTGAGTCATCACAGTAGTGATTTGATGAATACTTAAGGGCAATTTTGTACTGTCAATTAAAAAAAATCATCAGTGATGCAAAACATTGTCCAACAACAACAAACAAAACACTCAGGAGAAGTGCACTTTCATACTACGAGATGGAACCAGAGCACCAGGGGAGCAGTTTGACACAGTGTGGCCTTTTAACAAATGCAAGTTTGCCCTGAAGCCTGGTGAGTATTCTGTAAGTGGCTCTTGTGACCACAGATTCTTCCCTGTTCATAGATGAGCCCTGGCGGATCCTCCTCTTTGCCCTCACACACCTGGTCTCCTTCCACATCAGTGTGAGTGTGGCCAAGTCTCACCATGACCCTCCCTTCCTGTCCCCTCTTCTTTCCTGGGCAGTCCCACCGTGACCCTCCCTTCCTGTCCCCTCTCCTGGACAGTCCCACCGTGACCCCTCCCTTCCTGTCCCCTCTCCTGGGCAGTCCCACCGTGACCCTTCCCTTCCTGTCCCTTCTCCTTTCCTGGACAGTCCCACCGTGACCCTCCCTTCCTATCCCCTCTCCTGGGCAGTCTCACTGTGACCTTCCCTTCCTGTCCCCTCTCCTGGACAGTCCCACCGTGACCCCTCCCTTCCTATCCCCTGCCCTTTCCTGGGCAGTCCCACTGTGACCCCTCCCGTCCTGTCCCCTCCCCTTTCCTGGGCAGGCAGTCCCACCGTGACCCCTCCCTTCCTGTCCCCTCTTATTTCCTGGGCAGTCTCAACCATTTGGTTGGCTTCTCTTGAAGTTTTTAAATTAGAAACTTTCAAGATTTGACCTGCTGTTGGGGGTTAGACTCAAAATTCCAACTTTATGTTACTTTTGGTAGTGATGAAAGTTGTGTATGATAGAATGGTTTATGTGGAAGGATTTAAACATGAGACAGTGAGCAAAGGGTAAGTTTTTGCACTTGGACATTTCCTAGTTATGGAAATCAGCTTAACCTAAAGTGAGCTCTGTTTCTCCTCACCTCTTTCTGGACCTTGAAATGGTTTCTTTCTTTGTCTGCTGCCTCTCACCTTTCATCACAACCCTCATAGGCTACACTTGGCCCCCATAATCAGTATTTTTATCCATACCTTTTCTGTGTCTGGATACAGAAATACTTACATTGTGTTACAGTTGCCTACAGTATTCAGTTAAGAAACATGCTATACAAATTTGTAGCATAGAAACACTCGGGTACAAACCTGTACCATGCAGCCCAGGTGTGTGTAAGGACGCTCAGATGTTCACATAGTGATGACATCACCTAATGGCACTTCTCAGAGTATATCCCTGTTTGATGTCTGACTGTATTTGAGTAAACTAGGGGAGAGATGTGTCTTTTAAACTAAAGATATTTGAAGACTGGAAGATTTGGGTCTTCAAAACCATAGAGTGGAGGGGGGAGAGGAAGGTGAATTTTAGAGAGGGAGAGAGACTCTGAAAGAAAGACCAGCTGATTGACTAGAGCAGAGTGGGGCAGGGGCTGAAGTCCCTGACGGAGAGGCTGGCAGAGGGCAGGACCAGACATCGCCGGGCTCTAGGTTGGGTGATGTTCAGAGGTGAAGTTTCAGAGATAGGGACTGTCATTGCCAAACATGTCTAAGCACCGAGTTGGAAGGTGACAGGTGCATTTGGACTTGTAGAATTTGAGAAGGGGATGAACATATTTCTCTGAAGCTCAGGAGAGAATCTGAGGCCTAGGAATGTGGGAGGGATTCAGCATCTCATGGAAGAAGAGCGTCGTAAGGAGAAGCAGCTCCTGAGTGCGCCGACGTTGAAGAGAAATTGTGGAAGAAGAGCTGTGAAAGAGGGTGAGGTGCTGTCGCCAGAGAGAAGGAAGGGGCAGATGGGGACAGGTCTGGCTGTGGTCTGCACGGCCAGCAGTTTTAAATCCTTCCCGGGATTAGGCTGTGGCAGCTAGAAGACGCTGGTGGCTGATGCCAACACGGGGGTGGCCAGGATGGAAGCCAGATTGTGTCTGGGCTGGTGAGTGAGCGGTTGTCGAAGACTTGAAGCGATGAACGTAGACAACTCCTTGAAGAAACTGGACTTTTAAGGGAAGGAGGAATAGTTAGAAACTGGCTCCATTTCCTCCCCTCTTCCCTGTCCTCCGTTTAGCAGCCATGTTTTAAATACTTCCCAAATCTACCTTCTTTCCATTCCCCTAATAAACTCTAAATTAACTTAAAAGAAGAAAAAACCCCACAAAACCTAAAAGAAAAAATGTAGAAAATAACTGATAGTAAGATGGATAAGAAATTTCTAAGCACAAAATCAAAAAGTACAGGCTCAGTAATATTGGCACAGATTAATATATTTGCATAAAATGAATTTTTTAATGACAAGAACACACACAATTAAAAAGATAATGATGGACTGTGTCGGAACGTGTGGGCTGGGACGAGCATCCCACGTGTCAGTGTTACTCAGTAGGACCTTTATTTAAAAGGTCAGAGGCAAGAAAAACATGCCAGTTAGGTGTAAAAATGCGAATTTTAACAATGAAATAGAGATATTATTTGTTACCTAGAAGGGTAGCACCTCTCACAAATAAATTTTGTGCTGAGTTGGTGAAGGGCAAATATAGAAATTGATTCCTCTTTCTGGGAAGGCAGTTGGGGAATGTGTATCAAGGCTCTTTATGAACGTGTCCTCATACTTGCGAATTCTTAAGACTCCTCACTCGGGAACCACACAGAAAAATGTGTGTTCTCAGTGAGGTGAGAAGAAGAATGTTGGAAATGATACTAATGACAACAGGAATATATTTGAATAGGTTATGGTTTATGCATTTGATGGTTATAGATTTATTAACATCGGTAAAATTTCCAACATTTTAATGTTTGTATGGGTATATTAAATAAAGCCTCATTATATAAACCTGTCAGCATTTTACTTGCCCAATGTTGTGAAAAAAAAACTTTGTATATACATATATTTAGGGACAGGGAAGGAATTCGCAAATTTACTGGTTTTATTTTCTTCCTAATAGTTTCTTCATTTTGAATGCACATGTATGTATCACTTTTGTAATAATGAAAAGCTTTTTTGTAGTTAGATGTCTTTCCCACGTGGCAAGGTTATGCTTCTAAGTCTTCCTAGTTGTTTTCAGCAAGAAAGCCCTTTTTGCTCACAAAATTGATGAAAATGATTTCACTTTTCACATTATTTTGATATGGTTCCTTAATCATGTACATTTGAATTTCACTGGTGGTTCCTTACTCAGAATTGTGATGTGGGTTAAGGTCAGCGAAACCCCACTGCATAGATTCAGTCCTGTCTTACCCAGGGTGGCAGATTTTGATTCGTTGTTCTCAGTATAAACATGAAAGTAGCACTGTATTGGGGTCTTCAGATTATTTAATGTTTCTGTGTTAATTGGTCAGTGATACTATGATAGTAACGTTGGATTCACTGCTGATTTTTCATCTTTTTTTTTTTTTCTTTTTTTGGTGTTAGCTTTATAATGAATTACCATCATCACTCTTGTTGAAATTTTTTTGGATGAGAGCCAGTCAGAAAAAAGATCATCCATGTGTCACCTGTCTGGCTCCTGACCAGCGCCCCTGTTGCTCTCACGCGACCCTTACGTTCTCCAGGCAGCAGTGGCCCCGGGTGCACTCACAGCCACTGTGCCTGCCCATCCCTCTGAAGGCCTACCGGCCAGTTGGATGGGAAAATTAACTGCTGGAATGCTTGAAAGGAAATGCGTTCAGCTAACTGAAAGGTTATGTTATAAAGGTGGGGCCCTTGCTCATGAGTTGAAAGAATGTATTAGATATTATTTTTTTAAAAAACATGTGGATTCTCTTTTGAAATTGCCTCAGAAAGGCATTCCCTGATGCCTCCTCTGAGTAGCCCCTCACCCCGAAAGTCGTTCCCCGTCAGGTCCCCAGCCCGTGGATGTTGGCAGGCGTCTGATTTATTGTTTGATGTCTTTCTCTGAGTAGAAGGCAAGCTTCCTGCATGTGAGGTCTGTTGGCTTCTGCAGGCCCATGCCTGGCATTAAGAAGGAGCTCAATAAATAAGTGAATTGTTTACCTGCAGACATCACTGTTGTTAGCAATCTCTTTGACAGAGAATGGTATTTTCGTTGGTTTATCTTGTCCGTATAAGTTCCTAGCCACAGAAGTGACCAGATTGAATGGTTTGCTTTTGTACACCACTGTTCCACATTGATGACCCCCAAAATGATGTCATTTTTGTGTTTGTCGCATTAACTTCAGAAACAGGCACTGATAATGTGCTGTTGTTCACCTTTCCATTTAGGGTTTCAACAAAGTGTTGTTTCTTTTGAATAAATTGGGGATACCGTTTTCCTCATGATTCTCTAGTGATGTTAAGATATTTACGTTTCTATATTTACCAACCAACAAGATTTCATAGGGTGAAGAGACTAGTTAGCAAAATAGATTCTGTGTAAGAAAGCATCACTTTCTTTAAAAGTTAGTGATATCTATGTACCTTTAAGTAGTTTTTCGGTACCTACAGAGTTGGAGTTTCTGTTTAATGAATGATCCTTGAAAATCTGGTTGTACCCTCAAAGACAACTATAGTTACTTTAATGATATTTAAATAAGGTGTTTTCCTTATCAGTATAAAGTAATTTCTTATATTTCCATTATACATGTGTGTGTATTGCTCGCTCTCTCTTTTTTTTTTTTTTTTTTCTTTTTGAGCCACTTTGTCACGCTGTATTTAGACACAGGGTCTTGCTCTGGCTCAGGTTGGTCTCCAACTCCTGAGCTCAGGCAAACCGCCAGCCTCGGCCTCCCAGAGTGCTGGGATTACAGGTGTGAGCCACTGTGCCTTTCAGGTTATATATTTTTAGAGTATACAACCTTATCTTAATTTTTAAACTACAATAAGGTTATTTAAAATTTTGTAAATGGGGAGATAGCAGAGACCGTGTCCATGACATGGCCAGCCCCCTCGGCCACCTTGTGCAACATTTTAGGCAAACGCGAAGACACTTAAAATTTGCCAAGAAATGTTATTCCTGTTTTGTCAGCAGTAACAGGCTGGGTCTGCCTCCTGAAGACAAAACTAAATTTCTGAGCGAGTGTGTCATCACCCTTGGCAATGAAGTGGGTGCTGTTGATAGCCCATTTTATTTTGGTAATTTAGTAGAATTGAATCTGTAGATCAAATTGGTTTACATTTTATTTTAAGGGCCGTCATTTCTTTTTGTGAATGAGTTCACAGCTCACCAAAACATGGCTGAGTTTAAAGTAGCCATTAAAATAGAAATTAACTATTGCTAATGAATTTTCTGCTCAGTTTGAATCTAAACACCTATGAAAATTAAGGCAAGTTACAGTCAGCACTTATTGCAAAAAATAAGTGGTTGAAAATGAAAGATAGAAGCAGAAATCACCTAGTTTATAATTGTTTTGATTTTTCAGATGTATCAATATGAATGTTCAAGATGTCATTTTAATTTTAAGAAATGTCACAAAATTTTCATTTGATTAGAGAAGTGTTCATTTTCTTTCAAGTTAAGTTAAAGAGGGAACTTTATTTTTATTTCCTGATCCATTTGAAGAAATGCATTTTTCTATTTTAATGCTTAGAAGATCAGATAATGATATTTATTGTTTGAGATAGTTTTTTATTTCAGATGGCACAAAGAATCTAAAGGGCTTTACCAAAATTATTAGCTAAAAAAATGTATAATTTGTGACTATTCTTTAAAGGGAATCTAAACATTTGTGTTTAAAAGTGCCTTAAGGTGACTACATCAAACACAATTACTATTGTACTATTCCTTAAAAGTTTCCTGATTATTTCCTATCTTTTGATAGGATTACTTTGTTTTCTTAATTGCAGTGTTTGTGCATTTATTTTCTGGATTGATTTTAAATTCCCAGCTTCAAAGAGCCATAAAATGCTTACCACGCCTGCATCGTTGAGTACTTTCAGAACCAGCCAGACGGTTTTTCGATTTTCCTTGAGATGGCTTGTATTTTTAAGTGTTCTAGCACCATTTTTCTCTTCGTTCTGCTAGTTTATTTTAATACCAATGGTTAACTCTATATTCGCAGTAAAGAAATTGAAACTTAGTCTTTCCTTTCTAGCTCATTACTGATGAGGCTCCTGCGTCTGCCCCGGCACGAAGTTTGTGCGTTGTTTGTAACCATGAACTCTTCTGGGCATAGATTTCTACGTAAGTGTGTGTAGCAGACCAATTTGAATGTATTTTGTGAATAATATTCCAACATCACATAATCTTATATGTTATTAAAACCAGCTTTCCTGTCACAGTTCCAGAAACATAGTTCAGGTACTTTAAAATAACAAAGCAGTGGTCTTCTAACATGATGGAATGTCTAATTATGTATGGACCTATCAATTTACCCAGTAAATTAACTGCAGGATCTATTTTAATAAAACTCATGTACTTTACAGAATAGGACCATGGCTAGCCTTTTTTTGTATTGAGTCTGTATTAACTAACCTGTATTTATATATTTGTATCGAGTCTTGGGAACCCCAAGCAGCCTGCCGCTTGGATGCCCCTCCAGCTGTCTGGATGGCTCTGCTGTCTCCCCCCCTCCACCCCCCGTTCTTCCTTCCCCTCTCACCTCCCTCCCCTCTTTGCTCCTTCTCCTTTGCCTTTCCTGACAGTGTTCCCCACACCAGTTTTGGTGAATATGAGAATCTTTGCAGCTAAACTATAATATTTCTCTCACTGTGGACAGACTAGGCATTATTCGGGGTAGCCTGTGCCCACGAATGCTTTTTCCGTCCGACCAGGCAAGAGGTAGAAGTGTCTTGTAAGACAGGATCAGAGTGAAGGAGTGAAGTTGGAGATAAGCAGATCTTTTTTCCTCCCATCTGAAGGGGTTACTCATTTTAAAAAATCATGAAATTATGTAAAACTACTTGAAAAACATTTTTAAAGTGCATCTTCAATCAGTATGACAGAGGCATGTGTGTGGGAGTGGTAAGGGAAGTCGCTTTTTCTACTTAAAGAATATACGAATTACTTTTTTTACCGATACATTTTTTAAATGGTGTAATTGAATGGAATGTGATGTTTGAAACCTCTGCCTGTGCTGTTAATTTCCCCCAAGGATGCTGCAGCCAACAGTGGAGTTACTGGTACTTGGAGAGGATAATTGGGGGATCGGTACTGCATGTAATTAAATTAGACATTCTTCTCCAAATCTGAAATTAAAAAAAAAAGTGAGAATGCATCGAATGGTTTTAAATGTTTTCTGCTGAGCCCATTTTAATTTTTTCCCTTTAGAAAAAATGTCCTTCAAATAAAAAGTCTGATTTTGAGATGTTTATGCTATCCAAAGAGATTTGCAAAGTTCATTTTGTGTGACTGTTCTTACGAGTTGCCTTGTTACTAGAAATTGAGACAAAATTATCTGTTGAAGAAGCATTTAGTTATAATCTTAAGGAGCCTTATCTCTCACATCAGTTAAAAGGCTCCCTTAGAACCAAGACTTTGCTTATCTGTTACCTGCTTATCAATTTGTTTTCCTCAGGGACAAATTCTTAGCCTTAAAATGTTTTCTGAGAGAATAGAATTTTGCGTTATGCTCGGAAGGATGTTTCCCTGAGTGATGGGAAAGGGTAGGAAGATCAGGTGGGCACTGAGTTGTCTTCTAAGTCTTTTTGCCTTGCAACTGTGCAGTCACAGCACTGGATTTTTAAGTTGTTCAGTATTTTATGGATAAAATCTAAAGTCCGTTGTTGTTAGTGAAAGTTTGAATCAGTGAATGTCTATTTTTTGGTGTTACAGAGGTGAAGTATTATTACCAGAGTATTTATCTTTTCATGATGTGTACAATTCAAGCATTTTTAGCGTAATTTTATTTGTATTGGTTTTCCTGAGCCTTTGGCCATTTGTATGTCAAACAGAGCCGATGTCTATTCTAGGGTGCATTTACCCAGAGAAGCAATGTCGGAAATATCCAGTACAAGTGACTGGAGCTTCAGCTTCTCTGTCAGGCTTGGAGAGGTGGACTGGTCAGGAGTAGGAATTAGATTCACTTCTGCTTGTTCAGCTGTGGCAAATGTTGTTTCCACTGCCATCATTCTCAATAGTTTGAACATAATAATTCCTTAAAGTATTTAAAATAATTTAAAAGGATTTTTTTCTTCCAAAATTAGGTGTTTGGCAGTTAGTATTATGCACAAAATGAAGATAAAAAAATAATTATGTGACCTAATATGTCTTTTACTTTTTACCTGCTCCAGTGAGGGAAAAAGTGACCTTTACTATCATCTTTTAATTTTTTACACGTTTGACTTTTTTGAAATAATTGCTAAAGGGGCAAACCACAGTTTTTTAAAAGATAAGTTAAGGATCTGGGGGAAATATTAACTATTTCACTGTATTTATTCTTTCAGTACACTTTATTTTTATTACATTAAATCATACTGTTAAGGACCCGAAATCATTCTATAATAATTTATTTAATGGCATATTGACCCGTTTTTTAATTGGCTTTGGGGTTTGTTTTTGAAAAGTGTCTTGATGAGAAAAACCCATTTGGGAAGATCAAGATCTCACAGAAAATAGAAATTTAGGAACCAATAAATATGGTGCTAAATATGCTTTAAATATGTATTTAAAATAAGGTAAATAAGGACGCTACTTCAAAAAGAAACTGGATAGTGAGTGTTTGTCTACTGTGTAAGATCCCCCCCATCTCACTTCGCTACTACAAAGCGAGGGCACCCAGGGAGAATGTCTGAAAGTACTGTTAGACAGACGGCTCTTCATCCTGAAGTTTTAACTTTTATTATATTAGGAGGTATTTTAGATATATACACATATATACGATCATACATGTATTCACACACACATACATGTAACCACAAAGACATTTGTGTATATATATGCACATATACACATATACTCATATATACATATATGCATATATATATATGCACACACTTTTTAAAAAAATATTTGTGAAAATTCATGGCCTTTTCACAGAGTACTCTGAGGCTTCAGGGTATGATTTCCATTGCCTAGTTTTTGTTTATCTGTGAAGTGTCTGAGTAGCAATATTGGGAAGCTTGACAGAAATGTTTTTGTGTTTAGGGGACAGACTGTATCTGTGTAAGTAGATCTCACACCAGCACATATAAAGATGTTTTTTCAAAACTGAGATTGACTAACTCCTCTTTTCTAAAGGGTTTTGAATGGTCAACGCTTATACTGCTAGAACTTTAAAATCTCTTTTTTGTGTGGAAGGAGGCAGTTATTTTTTACTCTTTTTATGGTACTAGTAAGGCATTTTAGACAACATGGTTGCATAAAAAATTGCATACTCTAGATTTTAAGCAAAAAATATCTACCTTTTGATTGATTCCATAAGTACTTTCAGGGTTACATAAAATACATTGCTGATTTCCCCCCTTATTTGAAAAGGTGAGACTACTGAGTCTATCAGCAGGGTAAGTAAATATCAAACTGTGCTGATAAACTCTAAAAAAATCAGGAAATGAGCAAACTGTAGTGATAATGCTAAGTTCTGTAAAAATTGTGAGTGTTTGCAAACTTAAGTGACAACTTGGTTGCATAAAAAATTGCATACTCTAGATTTTAAGCAAAAAATATCTACCTTTTGATTGATTCTATAAGTACTTTCAGGGTTACATAAAATACATTGTTGATTTCCCCCCTTATTTGAAAAGGTGAGACTACTGAGTCTATCAGCAAGGTAAGTAAATATCAAACTGTACTGATACCTCTGACTACACCATCAAGATATCTTACAGAACAGATAAAAATAGAAGAATTGATTAATAACACAAAAATGCCCTGGATGTATGACTTAAGTTTTGTAGGATAGTGTGTTATTTTTCATCTTTTCATAATAGATTTTGAATAACACTAGCTTTTAAAATATAGTTAGTATTGTCTTAAGCAGTTATAAAATTTAACTGTGAAAGTTAATTATGTTTCAGTTTCATAGATAAATGTTATATTTGGTCATATTTTATTTACATTTTCCTGTCATTTAATCACTATCTCAGCATTTGTTTAACAAAGATTCAATGTAGAATTAGCTTTTTCTTTTTAATTGGCTCATGCTGGCTTTTATTTCTTTCAAATTTAAATGCTGGTGAGAGAGGTCCTCAGTTAATTATATTAACATTGGTCCATGTTAATTATATTAACATTGTTGTCAAGGGTGTGTTGTAATTGAAGTTAGAGCAGAGAAGAGTAAGGAGATTCAGAGACACCGATTTATGGGTGGAATCTATAGACAAAGACATAGGAGCCAGACTACAGAGACGAAACATTACTTACAGGGAGCACCACCACACTCAGTAGCTACTTCTCCCCAGAAATAATGGAGGACAGAAGGCAATAAATGACATCTTTACAAGGCAGGGAAAAAAACCTAATAACCCAGAAATCTGTATTCAGTTGAGCTGTCCTTCAAAAATGGAGGAAAAATAAGGACCTTTTAGATAACCAAACAGAAAAAAAATGAGAGCATTCACTGCCCTTTGACCCAGAAATACTAAAGGAAATGCTTCCTGGTGAAAAGAACACCACCTTATGGTAACTCGCATCTACAGCATGAAACTGTAGGACACACAGTCTTTTCAAGCACATGTGGAATATTCAACCCTATGTTGCACCAGACTACGTTTTAATAGACTTTAAAAGTTTGAGATGTTATGTAGTATGTTCTCTCGCCACAATGGAATTAAATTAGACAATAAGAGGAGGCTAAAAAACCCAATTACTTGGAAACTAGAAATACACTTCTAAATAATGACAGGTCAAAGAAATCATGAGGGAAATTATAAAATACGTATCATGAACTGAATAATTCTGAAACACAGCATGAGTTTGTGGGGAGCAGCTTAAGTGGTGCTTAGAGGAACGTGCCAAATTGTAAATGCTTATGTTAGAAAAAAATACTTAAACCTGTGATACAAGTTTTCACTTTAAGGTAGGGAAAGAAACACACCTCTAGTAAGTAGGGAGAAAGAAATAACATAAGAACAGTAATCAAGACTAGAAAAGGGATGACAGAGAAATTAACAAGACCAAAGAAAATTGGTTCTTAGGAAAGATGGGTAAAAATTGATAATCGTCTTAGCAGGACAGATGAAGAAAAGGACAGAGGGAACACACAGGTCGTCAGTATCAGGAGTGAAAGTGAGACTGTCGTTGCAAACCCTACAAACATCACAGTAAGGTAAAGGGACACTGTGAGTAATGACTTCATGTACGGGTATTTCTTGGCCCAAGTGACAATGATGAGAACAGCACTAGGAACAGGGGTGGGTAGGGGTCAAGCACCTACAGTGAGCTCCTTGTTCTGCGGGAAACTTTATACACAACATTCTCACCCTCTCCATGAAGTTTATGCTCATTTTCTACAAATTAGGAAACAGAAGCTCAGGGAGGGTAGATAATTTCCTGGCTAGACGGCAGGCATGTAAAGGAACCCAAAACTGTACCACCCTAATCTGCAAAGCTCATCTGCTCCCTGTATCGTAACAATAGCAGTAAATAATCCCAGGAAATGAAGTACAAGGCTCATGGGATGTCAGTCTGTTCAGGCTGCTGTAACAGAATGCCACCAACTGGGTTACTTGTTAAATACAGAAACTTATTTCTCACAGGTCTGGAGGACAGGAAGGTCACAGTCAAGAACTGGCACCCTGGGCGTCTGGTGAGGGCCCATTTCTGGTTGTCAGACAACTGTCTTCTTGCTGCAAACGTCACGTGGTGGAGGGAATGAGGACGTTCTCTGGGGTCCCTTTTGTAAGGACACTAATCACATTCATGAGGCCTCTGCCCCTGTGACCTGACCACCTCCCAGGGTCCTGCCTCCTACCCCAGGGTAGGTTTCACTGTATGAATTTGGGGGGAAACATTCAGGCTGTGGCATGGGGCTATGTGATACTCGACCTCCTGTGTGCGTGTTACTCCACGATCCCCAGTAATCACATCATTTCCTCTTTATTTAATCCAAAATATAATTTTTCAAGTTTTGCAAGTTGACAAAAGCTATACTGATATTGGGCAGCAGATTTGAGCCTTGGACATCTAATTTCAGATTGCAGAATTCCCCTAAAATCTGTCTCTAATAGAAGAAATGCATGGTATCTCTAAACACTGAAAATCGTGTCGATTAAGCTTCTGAGCATGTTTATGAAGAGTTTGGAATACCGGAATTAGCCTTAATTAGGCTTCTCACTTTATTTTAATAGGTGACTGATAACAAGTTTCATTAGAAAAAGATACTTTCCATAACCTCTAGCGGAATCATTTTTTATCTGTTTAGGCAGCAAAAAAATTTTTCAAGTATTTTGAACTTGTCAAATGGGTATCAGTAGATTTGTCAAGTTTGGGCCAGTTTTTTAAATAAAACATAAGTAGCCATTATTTATAAAATTATTTTTGTGTTTTCCCCTGTGCCCCAAACTAGAGAATTTCATACCCTATATTTCTAACAAGTTGCGGACAATCCCAATCCTCAATATCGATATACTTAAATATTACTGACAGGAGAGATCTGGCAGACAAACTTTCTTAGTTTATATTTTTTCATGGATGACACAGTTTTGGGGGCGGGCAGGTGATTTGTCTGAACAGGTTGTGAGTTGAGTTCTGAACGTGAAAGTTTCGTTTTCTAATTTGCTGTTGGACTCATGATGTTTTTCCTAACATTAAGATGACCAGACCCTTAAAAAAACTGGAAACACAACTCAAGGATACTATTTTACTATCTTTGAAAACTTTTATTTTGCTATATTCTGGCAGAATTAAAAAAAAATTTAAAAATCAACATTAATTAAGCATTAAAAACGTGGATTATATATATGACAAGTTAATTCTACACTACCTCTTTTTAAATTTTTTTACATTATCAACAAAGAGGAACCGAAATTTACTAGATAACATTCATTGTAATCATATATTTTGGAAAGGAAAATTTATTTTTATTCTGTGGAGTGAGTTAAAAACCACAGCAGGGGAGGGGTCAGAACAAGATGACTGAATAGAAGCCTGTAGGGATTGTCCCTTCAAAAGACCAGGTGAGTGATCCTACTGCTTACCTGTTTTAACATTCATATCCAGGAAAGAGGCACAGAAGAGGACAGAAAAGACAGTCTCGCACTATCCACGCCACCCCACCGTCACCCTGCAGAGCTGTAGCAGCACCCAGGGGCCATCTGCGTGTTGGGCAGCAGAGGGACAGTGCCGTAGCCCCAGACCAGAGTTCCGGCCAGCTCCACCACTGGCTGACACATAGCAGCCTGAGGCCTGGACTAAATTTATTAAGGCATTTGGGTCACAAAGGCCACCATCTTTGTGCAATCCTTGTGGCTGTACTGGCTAGGAGCCAGCAGACTTGAGATGCACACAGCCCAGGGAGACACCAGCAGTGTCAGCCAAGCCAGGGCATTTGTGTCTCCCCCTCCCTACCCCTGGACAGGTGGTGTGACTCAGGGAATCCTCTTCCACTTGAGAAGGAAGGGGAAGTTCAGAGGACATTGTTTTGCAACTTGGGTACAAGCTCAGCCACGGTGGAATAATGTACCAGGCAGACTCCTGAAGGCCCTGAGTCCCGGCCTTCATTCCTGGACGGTATTTCTGGACTCACCGACGGCCAGAAGAAATGTGAATCCTGCCACCTGCTAACTAAAGAGCTCTTGGGCTTTGAGTAAATATCAGACAGCCGGGCACAAGTAGCTACAGGCTATGGGTGAAAAGACATTGGCTTCATGGGTAACCTGGCACACGTACCATGAGGGTGCCCACTTCCTTCCTCCCCTAGCTCCAGCCCAGCACAGAGAGTGAGGGAAGAGAGAGACTTTTCTAGGTAATCTAGGGAATTCTCCAGTATAAGATTTAGGAAATAAGTCTGTTAATTTGCTGAAGATAAGAAAGTCTGTGGTAATAATAAGTGATTAATTCAAAAGTAGTTACTGACTTGATAAAATCAAATAATGTATATTTGTGAAAATGTCAACACAGTATAAGGAAATAGAAATATTAGCAATGCTGTGGTATTTTTGTAGGTTTTTTAGTTTTAAGGTTCATTACTTATGAAAGGCTTTTGGCAGATGGGTCATTGTGATCTTAGGCAGAATTTGGAGTGAGGTAGAGATGGGGTGATATCTTTTACCATTGCTGCATACTGGATTTTGAATTTCTAGATCTGGTTTAGTGAGTTTGCAATAAACTTTTGTTCTCTAAAGTTGCTTAAAACTTCGGACTTCCCTAGAAAAGGAAAATTTATTAAAGTTGACTCATGAAGCAAAAAATCTTTCTGTAGCACAAAAGTAATTGAACCATTAGGTTATCTTCTCTTAAAGCCAACACTGGTCCCAACTGATTTCATTGATAAGTTATGCTGGAACTCAATGCTTTATATACAAACTCTTCCAGAAAAATCAAAGAGAGAAACTGGCCCGTCCTATTTTATGAAGTTAGTGTAACTCCAAAATCAGATAAGGATAATTTAAGAATAGAAAACTATAAATAAATGTTACTTGTAAAATATAGTTGCAAAGTTTTTATAACAGACTTAATTTGGAAGTGTTCAAAACCAAGTTGGCCAAAATCAGCCATTCTAGAAATGGCTGATTGCTTTAACATTAGATAATCTATTAATATAATTTGTTCTTTAATAAAGGGAGAAAATACATAATCTCAGTGCATGCAAAAAGAAGATTCAATAATTTTAAGCTCCTATTTATCATTGAAAGAAGAAATTAGCAACTTCCTTTACCTGGTAAAGTTTATCTACAAAAAATCCAACAACAAACATATTTAGTGGTAAAATATTGCAAGCATTAGCTTTTGGATCAAAATCCAGGAAACCCACCATAATCAGTTATATTTACTATTGTACTAGATGTCCTACCTAGCAGAGTAAGACAAGGAAAAGAATAAATATTTACCAGTATAGGAGAAAAGAAGTAAAAATGTCACTTATTGACAGAGATACGATGTTCTACAGTATAGTTCATATTACTGATTATTAGAATTAATTGGAGAGTTTAATAGTGTTGCTGTAGATAAATATCAAATGCAAACTAAAAATTAATTTTTAAGAAAACATCAGTATCTACAGTTGTAACTAAAGATAATCTGGGAATAGTCTTTAAAAAATCATTTGAGACCTTTTATGGCAAATTATTAGAAAACAATTTTTAAATAATTTTTTAAAAGGACTATTTGTAGAAATTACTGCAGTAACTTTTTGTCTAACTGACCTCTCTAGTTTCAGTCCAGTCTAAACAAAATCCAAGCAGGTGTTTTTCTTGAGTCATGACAAGTTGATTTTCAAATGTCGCAGAAGAGTAAGAGCCCCAAATAGCCGAGAGACTCCAAAGAAAAGAATTAGATGAGGAATAATATCTGGTACAAGTTGAACCAAAAAAGCAGACCCAGACTGGGTGGACATCATGTGTCTCTAAGTCCCTCATCAGACCCTTGGGGACACAGCCCTGATGGCACCTGACTGCCTCTCGTCACCCAGCCCTGGAACCCAGATCCAGTCTGCTCAACTCGACTGTTCCCCAGACATGCGCCTCGGATCTACTCAGCTGGAAGATAACAGTCGTAAATACAGGGAGGTCTTGGACCTCCGGTGTAAGGGGCAGAGTGGCTCTAGAGCCCGCTGGCCTGGATTCACACCCCAGGTCTGCTCCGTATTTGTGGGAAGCAGGTGATGACAGCACGCTCTCACTGGGGGATCAAGCTTTTCATTTACCCATGGAGCTCTGCACTGTGCATTTGTACCAGGTGTGGGAACTCCACTTACCTTGGTCCTGACCCCAGCTTCCTCCTGTGAGCTAGCATGATACCTACTGGACAGCCTCCCTCTGGACACTGGCTCCGAGGCTGCCAGGAGTCAGAGCCAGGGACTGGGCAGGAGAACCACAGCACATTCCCAGGTGGTGGTGACTGTTGGGGGTGGTCAGCTTTCAGGAGCATCCATCCAGCTACCCTCCAGCCCATCAGAGATCTGTTCCTGAAACCTTTACACTGGGAACTTGATTTCAAGCCTCTTTTGTTGTTTGAGTTACAGTAACTACCAGCTTAATTGGAGACTTGCTCCAGAGTCCTTCAGCCAGTCTTCCCCACCTAAGTATTTAAGAAAACAGCTCTATATAATCCTGCAGAATGGGCTTAGCCTCTGCTAAAAAACTGTGTTTTAGTAACACAGTTAATATTTAGTAACACAAGTTTAATATTTTCCCTCAATTTTCCTCTCTGCAAAGTGGGGATGATCATAGCTAACGTACAGGGATGTCATGAGATAATGTATGCAGACACCTAGTGCATCACCAGATACATGGGAAGAACGCAGTGAGTTGTTTATATTCGTTTCTTTTCCCCGTATTCTAAAATTGGGCTGTATCCAGTGTTAAATCCCTCTTTCTCATTTTTTATGCTTCACAGTGCTAGTGAATTTCTTTTACCTTTCCCCCCCCACATATTTCCCATGAAAGAGCTTCTCTTAAATTTTCAGTAACTTGAAGTTTTAAAAAAATGTGTCCATTAACAACTAAAAAGTATGTCCTAGTGGAAAATACCAAGACCATCACTGAAAGGGTAAGATGGCTATGAAACATATCTAGACATTTTAGAAAACATATGTGTTATTTGTGTTCACGGTAGGCATGTTCTCTCTTAATGCAGAGTGTGAGGAAAAGGTCCAGGTTGATTTTCGTTGGATTCCACTCATCTAAGCCCATGCTTCACAATGGGGTGTAATTTCTTTACTAGGATATAAGACGTTTGAGGCAAAAGAAATTCTGTAGGTAATACATTCACATGGACTCAGGTCTGTGTTTTGGACTAGTCATTGCTGTGAATGCAACTTCAAAAGCCAAAAAATATAGAAACTATCCCCTAAATAAAATCATAGACTACTTTATACTTTAGGAAAAAGTTTTGAATTGCCAGAAATTGCGAAGGACTTTACAGTTGCAATTCAGTGATGGTTGCTGACCTCAGAGAGCAAACATTCTAATGACAAAAAATAAAATAAAATAAAATAAAATAAAGTAAAGTAAAGTAAAGTAAAGTAAAATAAGACCAAAATTGGCAAAACAAATACACAAAACATGCCATATTTATATGAAACAATAGTAATAACTTTTTCTTTCTGTTATTTTCCCCTATGTACCTTAGTATGTGTTTGTATCATTTTGGTACTATGCTTTGTGGGTTTTTTTCCTTTATTTTCATTTGGCATTGTATCATGAACATTGTTTCATATCCTTAGTTAATTTCAAAACTATTGTTTAATGGCTATAAGGTATTCCATCATGTGGCTGTTATTTTGCTTATCATTTAATGCCTCTGCAGAAATGAAAGAGCAAAATATCAAACATATTTAATGTTAAAAAGTGTATTCAAACATGTTCTACTGCATGCATCAGATAAAAAGTTAGTATCGGATCATTGTACTGTTTAGTATTATAATTGTTAAACAGTACTACTCAGATTAAATAGGAAAAAAAAATCCACCACAAGTAAATGTTCATGTTTCCTAACTTTGGTTGCTGTTTACATATATACGACACTCACATAATTTTCATAATTTTATCCAAATGAAATAATTCATTGTGTACCTGCTATCATTGCTTTAAAATATTTCTTTATAAGAACTCCATTGGTTATTTTTTGTCTACTCTTAAAAGTACAGATTACTGACAGTGAATTTAAATATTGGGTGTTATTCAGGGTGCATTTTATCTACTATTGCTATGTGATACTTTCTATGGCCTCATTATTAATTTTATCAAAATATTTCTCTTTGAAATATCTACTGTTTGTATAATCGTGACTAAGTCGTTTTAGTTCGAAAGTAAGCAGTGTTATTCTGTATTTCAGCCCCATTGCTTTTTTCATCTATAAAATGAGGCTCATAGTGATTCACTGGGATGATGTAAAGAGTAAATTCCTTAAATATCTGTAAAGCACCCACTACAATATCTGGCATATAGTAACCACAAAATAAATGACCACTTCCTTCTCTTTCTTTTTTTTTAAGAGTATTAGCTGGTTGGCAGAAAATTATATAAGGAAAAATGCTGTATTAATTAGAACCTCTTAAAAAGTGAACATAACTGTCAGGAATCTCTCTGCCATCACCGAGTTGTTGGACTGGAATGCCTTCTAAGGTTTCATTCATATGCTGTAATTTCAAGGTTCCAAAACAGGGAAAATAACTGGTGTGCCTCATTAGGTAGAATGGTTTCGAGTTTAGTATAATTTAGTTTGACAGCTAAATCATAAAACAGATGAAAAACATTTACAAAACTCAGTTATGTTTTAATTGGCAGTCCAATCATCTTAAGCATTTAAACTATATTTGATTGTCTTAGATTTTCCTTGAATCATAATGATTTAGTTTGTATATAAAAAGTAATTCCAGTTCTGTATCATTATGAGACAAAATATTCAGGGAAACTCAACTGCTTTTTATTTCCATTTTGCATCAAAGTCTTTGTTTCCTTTTTCATGGACTTTATTTCAGTTTCTTATAAGAATAAAAAATATAGTCCTTTTCATCAGAATTTTCCTTCCCGGCAGCCACTGAGTTCATATCATATGACGATTCGATGGGTAACAACATAACCAAATGTGTTTATGATATCCACTCTTTAACTTCACTCTTAATTAATGGAGAAAATTATTAAGTCAAGGTACTTCCCACAAAGAGTTCTTAAATTTAAGTGCTTCGTGCCAGTAACTTTTGTCTTACGACTTCTGTTTTCTTTGCCTAGAAGCACTGGAGAAAGGAGAGGAAACTGATCTCGTTTGTTTTGATCTCTGAGTGGCTCTTAGGTCCCTCCGGTTTCACTCCAGGGCTTTGTAGCCTCCTTGTTCCCTGCACAGACTGTGCTGACCTTGGATTGCGATGGAGCAGAACCCATGTAGAGCACCCATCAGGGTGGTTTTTATTTGGATTGTTTTTAGACGTCCCACGTTGGCTCAAAGCAGGCTTTCCAGAACAGAATCTGAAGGTGGGGTTTAGACTTGGAGAAGCATTTCTCCAAATACAGAAAACATGGGCCCTATCACCCTTCTGCATTCGGTGTTCTCACCCAGCCAGCTCTATTCTTTGAAAAGTTCTTACTCCACCTCCTTTCCCCCTTGGCTGAGCAGTCTGGGTTGGGGCGGCCGCCTTCTCTGATGGACACGTGGGGCCTGTGCCGTGTTCTCCTTCCCAGTTAGGGTGGACTCACCAGAAGGTCCCTGTGTTGGTTTTCTATTGCCGCCATGACAAATCACCACAAATTTAGTGGCTTAAAACACAAAAAATTTTAGTGTTTTTCATTTCTATAGATCTGGAGGCCAACACACGTCCCACTTTCACAAAGTTGGTGTGGCAGCGCTGCAATCTTTCTGGAGGATTCCCGGGGTCATCCCTTCCCTTGCCTCTTCTGCCTTCTGCCTGCGTGATGTGGTTCAGGGCTCTTTCTTCGCATTCAGAGCCAGCAACACTGTGTTTCTCTGGATCTTCTTACACAGTTGCATCTCCTGCTCAGTGACCATAGCTGGGGAAAGTTCTCCAATTTTAAGGACTCATGGTTAGAGTTGGGTCCATCTGAGTAATCCAGGCTTCTATTCACATCTCAAGGGCCTTGATTTTAATTACATCTGCAAAGTCCCTTTTGCCACATTAGGTAACATTCACAGTTCCAAGAATTAGGATGTGGACAATTTGGGGACAGTTATTCTACCTATCACAGTTCCCTTCTCTTTTTTTCTTTTTTAGCCAGCCGCACTAGGGACTTGAAAGAGACCTGCCATTTCTCTTCTCCCTCACCATGATGAGCCAGGATATAGTAATTCAAAAAATATAAACCCAGTGCATGAGGCTCCAGACCAGGGCTTCTCAGCTGACTGTTTCCATCTGTTTAACAGACTGGGTTTTGGCTCCAACTCCCTCCACTTTCCTCCAGCAGCCACTTGTTTGGGGAAGCTTTCCGAGTGTGCTCCCCAGCTGCCAGTGTTCTTCCCGTAACTCTGCCCAGCTCCCAGTGTGAGAGCTGCACTGCACCCTTAGAAGTGCCTGTGGATCCCCCGCAGTTGTGGGCATTTGGGCAATAACCCATAACCCATCACTCCCTACCCTCTTACCATGGTAGTTTTTCTCAAAAAGAACAGTTTGGGGCTCCTAAAATGAGATTAGAAAAACAGTTTGGGGCTCCTAAAATGAGATTAGAAACTTAGTTATTCAGTTAATCATGCAAATGTTCAAAATGTGGGGAGAACTGGATAAAAAGAAATGGTTCTTGCCCTCAAGAAGCTAACCGTCTAACAGGGAGACAGACGTGAATTATTATTGCCATATACAGAATGGGCGTGTATATTACAGTTGGCCTCTGTGTTCCACACGTGTGGATTCAAACAACCATGGGTCAGAAATGCACTCCCCCCAAATTGCATCTGTACTGAACACGTACAAGTATTTTTCCTCTTATCGTTATCCCCTAAACGATATAGTATAATAACTGTTTACATAGTGTTTGCATTGTATTTGGACTTTTAAGAATTGCGAGGTGATTTAAAGCAGCAGTCTCCAACCATTTTGGCACCCAGGACTGGTTTCATCAAAAACAATTTTTCCACAAACCGAGGGGAGATGGTTTCAACATGATTCAAACATATGACATCGCCACCTCAGATCACCAGGCATTAGATTCTCGGAAGGAGTGTGCAACCCAGATCTCTCGCACGCTCAGTTTGTGTTGCAGTCCAGGCTCTACACCCCTGTGGGAGTCTGATCTGATAGGCAGAGGCCAAGCTCAGTGGTGATGGAAGCAGTGGGATGGGGGGGGCAGCAGAAAATACAGATGAAGCTTTGCACACTACTTACCAGCTGCTGTGCGGCCTGGTTCCTGTCAGGTCACAGGCCAGTATTGGTCCCTAGCCTGGAGTTTGGGGGCTGAGTACATTGGATACTTTTTCTTCCATTCTTGAGATACTTTGCTAAGAAGAATAGGTTCCAGCTCCATCCATGTAAACATGAAAGAGGTAAAGTCTCCATCTTATTTTAAGGCTGCATAATATTCCATGGTGTACATATACCACAACTTATTAATTCATTCATGTGTCAATGGGCACTTGGGCTTCTTCCATGACTTAGCAATTATGAATTGGGCTGCAATAAACATTCTGGTACAAATATCTTTGTTATAAAGTGATTTTTGGTCTTCTGGATATAGGATCAAATGGCAGGTCTATTTTTAGATCTCTTAAGTATTCTCCAAAAGGAACGTTTTAGTTTGCATTCCCACCAGCAATGTAGAAGTGTTCCCTTTTCTCCACTTCCATGCCACCGTGGTTTTGGGATTTTGTGATGTGGGCTAATCTTATTGGAGTTAGATGATATCTGAAAGTGGTTTTTATTTGCATTTCTCTGATGCCTGTATTTTTTAAAAAATGGATTATACTTAAAGAATATCTTTATTCTACTATATTATCTTTTTATTTATTTATTTTTTGCAGTTTTTGTCCGGGGCTGGGTTTGAAACCGCCACCTCTAGCATATGGGGCCAGCACCCTACTCCTTTGAGCCACAGGCACTGCCCCTGATATATTATCTTTATTTTTTATATATTTAATTTATTATTTATTTATTTGTTGGACTTTATTTTTTTTAATTTTATTATCTTTATCATTAAATCATAGCTGTGTACAATAGTGCAATCAAGGGATACAATGTGCTGGTTTCATATACAATCTTAACTATTTTCATCAAACTGATTAACATAGCCTTCCTGGCAATTTCTCCGTTATTGTATGAAGACATTTGTATTCTGCATTTAGCAAGGTTCGCCTGTACCCTTCTAAGATGCACCGTAGGTGTGGCCCCACCAATTACCCTCCCTCAGCCCCAACCTCCCCTCCCTACCCTTGTCCCTTTCCCCAGATTCTTGTGTTATAGTTGGGTTATACCATTCATACAACAGCTATAAATTAGCTTCATAGTAGGGCTGAGTACATTGGATACTTTTTCTTCCATTCTTGAGATAACTTTGCTAAGAAGAATATGTTCCAGCTCCATCCATGTAAACATGAAAGAGGTAAAGTCTCCATCTTTCTTTAAGGCTGTGTAATATTCCATGGTATACATGTACCACAATTTATTAATCCATTCGTGAATCAATGGGAAATTAGGTTTCTTCCATGACTTATCAATTATGAATTGGGCTGCAATGAACATTCTGGTACAGATGTCTTTGTTATAATGTGATTTTTGGTCTTCTGGGTATATACCTAGTAAAGGAATTATAGGATCGAATGGCAGGTCAATTTTTAGATCTCTAAGTACTCTCCAAA